>OZ007531.1:6318584-6380773 GCA_963931895.1 Eupithecia pulchellata
AAAAAGCTGGATGAGCCGCGCTCTCGATTGAAAGTCGTGGATGAAGATGGAGGAGGCCTTGGAGACCCAAGAAGGAACCAAATCTCAAAAATATTTTCAAATAAGTTAGGGATCCGTATGAATAATTATATTTTGTTAAATACTCTTGATAGGGAATAAAAGGCGTAGTTATTATTTTAACTTCGTTTATAGATGCTAAAGATCGAAATCATAATATCAAAATGAAAGCATTCACGCTCTTACCGAATCAGCCATGTAAAAAGTGAATAGCGGTTCTTCTATGAACACTTGTTTGGGTAGCATCACATCGCAGTTGTGGTCATCTACGATGGTTCCTCCAACACTGGTCAGGTTCAGTCCAGACAGCCTGTCACATCCTTCTAGAAGACTCTTCACCTCTGTCATAGAACATTGCGAGTTTGCGCCCACAGCCAAACGAAATAAAGATATTGCTAATAAATATCCTAACATTATTTATAGTTTGAATACTAGCTTTGACTAAGAGTGGAAACGAAATGGTTCTCTCCTACGGCAGGTTAAAAAGTATTTCTTTTAACTGTTGTTTGGTATTTTTGGGAGGTAGTAGGTAGGTATTTTGAAAACATCGTTTTGCGATAACATTATTTAAGAATACTATTTACCTACGTAGGATAAGGTTACAATGTAGGTAGGCACTACATAACACACGCCGTCTGCCATAATGCTGCTTGAGTCGCCAAGGTTGTGGAGTCGATTCCGGCCGGGGGACGAATAATTGTATGACCGATAAAATATTATGTTCAGATTACAGAATTATGCGTAGACAAGTTAGAAAAGGATTGATTCAAACATATTTATATACCTACCTACCTAATAATCCTAATATTTTTTTTAGTTGGTTGTGTTGTAACGTCGGCAATGGCAAGCGGCGCGGCTCAAAACTGAATCAGGAATCACTTACTTAGGCATAAGCTTTCCATGTCATACAGAATCATACCCTGTAAAATTATACGTTATTTTTTACTATAAAAACTATGGTAGTTTGATGAATTCATTATGAATGTAAGCGGGTTAACTACGAACCTATTATACTATATTATAACCCGCTTACATTTATGCGTTATTTTTTGCGATTTGAGTCCTAATGGCGATTTTTTTAGAAATGTCAAATGGAGCTGATTGTCAATGTCAACGTTCTATGTCTTGTCAACGTTCTATGTCTTGTCAAGTTCCAAAAATAAAGAAAAGAAGTCATCAAAATCAAAACAAAACAAAAGCAACAAAACGAACAAGATTCTCTAAATCCAAGACGTGAAGAAGAGTAAGAAATATTACAGAGAAAATATTCAGGGACCACGATTGTGGACTAATAGAATTATTATTATGGATTCCCATCCTCTTAACATGGTAATTATGTTGAACATCTGGAAGTTCATTGCGACGTTTAAAACTACGAGGTACCTACTTAATTTTAAATACTTTTTCAGGCTCATCAGCAGCATCGCCGTGCTGAGGCTCTGCTAATGAATAATAGATACGACGAAGCTATGCAATGCCATCACAACGCTGCTGAACTACTCCTGGATGCCATGAAATCCACTGCCTCCTCGGTAGCCATAGAATCCATCACACTTCAACACAGCTACCACCTCAAACAAAAGGATCTCATCAAAATAAAAAAAGATCAATATGAGCGAGTCAAAAAAGCCATGGACAATATCAAGCTCCTCAGCAAAGACACTGACCTTCATCTACATGGGAATGATTATTCTAAACTGCAAGTTGCTATCTACAGAGCAATAAATGAGACAGATTCCTTGCTGCACACTTTGATAAATAAGGATGAAGTCGATCTAGGGGTTCTTGCAGCGGCAACAGCTACTAAAGACAGTGACGGTAAAAAGATTGAAAAACCCAAAGAAGTTGTTGTTGAAGAATTGCAAATATTGAGCCAAAATTTACATTCTCTCATTGAACAATTAGTTATGCAGGTTGAAGTGCTGAAAGATGAGAACTCTACACTGAAAGAGAGGGTAAACTATTTAGAGAAGGAAAGACTGAAGTATCTTAACCTACAGTCATCACAAAATGAGCTGCTCAATAGAACTTTTGATGATTTCCCAGTTAAAGAAGCAGAGCCTCGAGTGTCACAGAGTAGACCAACTAATGTGCCAGAAAGACCATCTCACTCTCATTTTGATCTTAGCTCATTTAAAGATTGATGAAACCCACAAGGAGCAAAGTGGGGGTAGGCTAAATCAACATATTTATTTTCTCTTCATTCTTAAATTTTTATGAAATTTTAGAAAAGTGAAGCCTATTAACAAAACAAAAAAGTTACTTCACTTAAATGTTATATTTCATGAAGTCAAAAATATTTAGAAGTATTAAAACTGCATAAAAGGTATCAACCCCATCATGGAGTACAGTACTCAATTAGTTGCATATACATAAGATCTCCCTTAACATAGTTTTATTATTTATTAATTTTGTCCCATTACTTTTAAAATCATGATTTTACCTTGTAACTTAGTACAAAAAATAAAATTAAAGTATCAATTTTACATCAAAAGGTCACAACTAGCCAATTGCGACTTTTTAATGTAAAGCCATATCCTATGCATTTGTGTTCTTTTAACAACATGTGCCTTTTTGAGTAAAAAAATATGAATTTGGATGTTACTTGTGCCTTTTAGGCTTATCGTAGCTCTTTGCTTATTAAGGCGAGGTATTCCTGCAGCTGTAGGCATTTTGTCCTGTCTAAAGTTGCGCGCGAAATACTTAGCGCAGATGCAGCGCCAACGACATAGTATAGAAATAAGCAGTAGCATAATATTATTTCACTTTAGAAACGCTGTTGCTATGATCAAACTTTGTTAATAGTTTTCAGTTAGAGTTTCGTAAATAAATGAAGTTGTTACAACTTCATCTCTATTTATGTTTCTTAATATAGATAATGAATTAATAATAAAGTAATTGATCCCAAGATAACCAACCAAACCAAGAACGCTGAAAAACGTCCGGACCAGACCAACAAAAGGCATAGTTAATTTCCGAACTTCGTTTTTTAAGTACCTACAAAATTTGAAATAAATCCTCAAATAAAGAAGACAAAGAAGCAAATAGAGAACATTCGCTTCTATGATTTAAAATTTAGTTTGAAATAAATACAAAGAATAAAGGGTATCAAATAAAACAATTATAATAAAATATTATTATTTTCTCAAAATTCTCCAATATTCAATTCTAGCGTGCTTGTACCCGGTTAGTGGCTCAGGAGATGATAAGGCTATGGACATCACATAATTATTTTTTCCATTTGTGGTAAGGCTAGGAAGTCTATAATTTACAATTCTTTTTTCGACCTTTTTCAACGTATTTTACTTAGTATGAAACTTAGGCGATTTTCAAAACCTGTTTTGAATTGTCGAATTCCATACCTTTGATTTGAATTGCTCTCAATGAAAAAGTCTCATTGTATGAAAATTTGTTTTATGACCATATTTCAAAAAGTTTAATTTTTACAGACTTCTCTATATTTTTTCTGTAAATTATAAATCTATATCTACAAACGCATAGTACATTTTACATCGATCACTCTGCAATCTTCGGAGATAGGGGGTTGGTGGGGGAATGGTTAATTTTTTGACCATTTATTACATTTCACATCGATCGCTCTGCAATCTTTGGAGATAAGGGGGGGAATGGTCATTTATTCGACCTTTTTCTAAATATTTCAAAAAGTATAAAATTCATCAAAATTTCAAAATCTGTTTTGGAATGTGCAAATTGAAACCTTTCATTTGATACCCCATTCGACTCTGTAGGGTCCCATTTCAATATTCAATTTCAAAATTTGTACCTACTGAAAATCTTTATTTTGATTTTTCATTTTTTCATTTTTGCCGACCAGAGCGAGGTCGGCGCATTCTGCAGTGTTCGGGGAACTTCGGGAGGCTCGGCCGTCCGAGAAAGCCCGAACACTGCATCGATATGCTGCACACTTCGGGCTGCGTTTATTCAATAACTATTCTTACTCTTTATCTGTTTATATCAATTAGGTACCTTAGTAGTTTAAGACACAAAAATTTTGTTTTATCACTCACGTAATAAAAAACGTAAAGTATGTAACCAGAGGAATGTAACATTCGAGTCAAATCCTCAAGGGCTTAACGAATGTTAATATTTAATAACTAGAATAAGTTTTTCAAGAATAAATAAAAAAAAAAAAAAAATATTTTCATAATTCGCCGCCCCACCGAATACATAATATGGTAACCGACTATTACTATAGAAGTGTTTTTATTTGAAATAATTGTTTCTGAGGTGCGATTACACCTTGTGAATTTTTTTCAGGCAAATCGTACGAGTAGTTCTTGAGATAGGCTTTTTGTAATGGGTTTTACTTTTTTATTAAACGAAAAATAAAAACAGCTCTTTGATCCGAACAACATCGCAACAGGTTAATTCTCACTCCTCGATATCTCGCTTTTTATTGTAAGATGTGATTGCGGTTTTATTCGGGAAAAAAAGATAAAACTTATTTTACGTAAAGTAGAAAACGCTCTTATTCATGTTTTAATTGCAGTTTTTTACTATATAATAATTTAAAAAATCTGAAAACAAGCAGCGGAGCCATAATAGAATAAGAATATAGGTATAGCGCACGGTTTAATTATTGAATTTTTCATCTGGGTCCCTAACTATGGTCATCACGGAAAATTTAGCATTTTAATGATAAAAAAAAAATTCAAATCGGTCCAGTAGTTTCGGAACAATTCAAACAAACAAACAATCAAATCTTTCCTCTTTATAATATTAGTATAGATAAAAGAAACCTATTAACATGTAATAAAATTATAGATTAAAAACTAGAGGTAAGCAGCTCGGGGGGAGTGCCTTGCCTTAGGCGGCCTTATCGCATTGGAGTTTTTACTTTTCATAACCTAAAACGTCTTTGATTTGATGGTAATCGATATCCATGTGTAAAATCTGCGATAGTAAACTTTCAGCCATCTTGGATTTCAGCACCAGCATTGGTGCTGAAATCCAAGAAAGCGAGCTGTGCTGATCCTTGGGATCAGCACAGCTCGCTTCGCTCGCCGTGCTGTTCCTCTTTGTCGCATTGCAGCTCGCTTCGCTCGCCGCAGTGCTTCACCCGCTTGCTGGGAGAGGGGGGTCGTGGGGGTCACAGCACGTCTCGCTTCGCTCGCCGTGCTATTCTCCTTAGTCGCATTGCAGCTGGCATCGCTCGCCGCAATGCTCCACCCGAAAAAAAAGGTCAAAATTTGGCCAATTTTCGGTTTTTTATAAAAAAAGAGGGTCTGGGGGGTCAAAGGGTTCAAACTTTATTTTGGGTTCAAAATGATTTCTTCTCCTCTACATAACTGTGAAAAAATTTTTCTTCTAGGTCGATCCGTTTGGGAGATACAAAAAGGGGGGGTGAAAATGTGGGTGGAGGGGGGGTGATTTTTTTTTATTTTTCAACACTAGAAGAAACCTTCTATACGACTCCGCAATCCAAATTTTTCTATAACGACTATTTCCGGTAGCAACTTCAAAAGGGGGGTCTGGGGGCAAAGGGAGGGGGGAATTTTTGCCTGCCTTTGAACTATTTGACCCCCTCTATACAACCCCACAAAAAATAACATTCAGTATGGCTCTGTTTGGGAGCCCCCCTAAAGGGGGGGGGGGAGAAGGGGCAAATTTGGAAAAGTCGGAATTTTCCTTAGGTCCCCCCGATGCCCTCTATACGATTCCGTAAAAAAAACCATACCTATGATGGTGGAGGGGGCTCCACCATCAAGGAGAACAATTATGTCAATGCTTTATAGATATATAAAATGTTAATGTAGTTAACTAAATATTATTGGCAATAAATCATTCCAGTAAGTAGATAATATATTTTTAAACTAGAACAATAACCTTTATTAATTTTCTGCCTTACATACCGATGATTTTATACTATGGCACTACGACCGTCACATATCATGTCAAAGGTTGAAGTAAAATTGAATCTAACGCCATTGTGTCAGAGACTAAAATTGCATAACAAATGAAACATTTACGTACTTCATAAATTAGCGGAAAAATTGACATAGGTCCGTCGTCTGTAAGCGCCAGAGCGCGACTGATCGTGTCTGCCAAGCCACCACGCTTGTGAATTTTGTAGTTATTTCAAAATAGTGATTTTGAAAATCATTTTATCAGGACAAACTCTGCGAATTTGTCTAGAAATAGTTACTGTCTTTAATTGAGTACAAAAAAAAACTTAAAATATCACATGGTTTAGTCATAATATTGAAAAAACATTTCAAAAAGGGGTAACTTCGAGATTTTTTTTTCCCGAGCGAAGTTTATAAAATCTTGTATCTGAATGCGAATTTGACTAGACTAAATCCTTAACTATTACATATCTTTTTTACAGAATTTTTAATCAGTATTCCTACATCTCAGATGGTTTTGAAAACCACAAAAGTGCGGCCTCTGTTGGCCTACCTGGCCTTAAGGATAGATTTTTCTTTTAAATTTAGGCAGATGCGCCTTTTTTTCCTGATTCCGAATATGTATCTAACTCAAATCTGAAAAAAATGTTAGATGTGCCCTTTTTCGTTACGAGGGCACTGTAGGCAATGTGTTTGTGAACACAAACTTATGGTTGTGTTCTCAGGGCCTACAGAAATATAATATTATTAATAAAGATTATCACTTACACAACCAGGTTGTGAAAGTGGTGTTTTATAATAAATACCTACAGTAGATTTGTATTTGTCAGAAAATGTAAAAATCCTACTACTACAGAATTACTGTTGATGGGTACTGGTTCTGAGTGTGTTGCGATTACTTTTGTTGGTAGATACATAGTGTATTCAAGTGTAAATAGGGATAGAGTGTATATTTTGTAAATAAAATTAGAATTATTGCATACAAATGTCTTTAACTTTACGTTAGGTACCTACCTACCTATAAGATGCAATCTAATTCAAAATCTGTGGGCATATTTTATTGTTTTCCTATATTCCAGTTTATTAGGTAGTAGGTTGAGAAGAAAATAAAAAAAAAATACTTATTTTAAGATATGTATTACATTGGTCTTACCTACACAAAAATAAATTTTACTCTGGTTATGTTATTGCAAAAATAAACCTCCCAGTAAGTCAACCAGGAATAACTATTCTTATCTCTATAAAGAAAACTACATTAGGAATAATTTATTATCTAAATAACATTTTTGGTAACAGGTTTATAATACATGAAAGCTCTACCATATAATAGATGCAGAAACATTATTCTCAAGGAACTGATAAAATAGTGATAACAGTATGGACAAAATTTCCTACCTGCCGTTTCAAAATATAGATCAACAAGCAGCAAGTCTAAATATTGGTAGAACATTGAAAATAAAGCTATATAATACTAATACGTAAGGCTACATTGGGATGATAGAGTACCTATTTGGTTCTTAAATTAAATACTTTTCTAACTTTAAAATCGTAGAATATTATTGCTTTACAATTTAATTCATAACATTTGTATGATTATGCTGTTATAAGATATAAGGTGCAAGTATGTATTCTAGCTATAGCTACAATTGTAGGCTACCTCCACTACAACCATAGAAAACATTTAAGGACACAATAAACTGTAAATAAGCAAATATTGATTAATTTTAGACTAGCGACCCGCCAGCTTCGTTTGGGTGCAATGCTGATGCATGTTATACAATAAAGCTTCCTCTTCAATTCAATTTATATAATACCATGGGCTCACAAGGAGCACTTAGTCAAGTCAAATGAGTCACTCTTTAAAGTCTCTTGAATCATTCTATTTATGAAAAAAACTGTACGTAGTTTTAAAGATCTAAGTTGACATAGGGACAGACAGACAGGGGGAGTGACTTTGTTTTATACTACGACAAGTGATTATCTTGAACCCCAAAAAGAAATATAATTCTAGCAAGTTTAAAGTAACATAGAATTGTATTGAATGATAAAATAATTAATACTAATCAAAATCAACTTTAAACGTTGAGAAGACACAAAAGTTTTACTCTAACTAAGAAACTAGCAATTTCTTAATTCTATAAGCATTAAAGAATTGGAGAAATATGGTAAATAGGCACTAAAATGGCAAATCACATACCAAAGTGAACAAGGATCATTGATCAATTCACAACCACAATATATACATACATAGAACAACAATCATCAATTTTAGGCATACCAACTACCTAGTCATAAATTCAACAATTGGCAAAATTTTTTTCAAACCAAATGAATATTGATACAATCAAAGAATTAGATTTTATAGTACTTAAATTTCATTCCACTATATTTATAACATCTAATATCCTAATATTTCGAGATTTCTATTACGGTAAAACTACAGATTTTATATCGCCTCACAAGCCTTGAACCATTCTCAACTTGTCTGAAAACTGGTAAGTCATTTATCACGGTGTGTAAGGTGGGGGAGGTGGTAGAACTGATAAGTCATCAAAGGGGAAGTACTGCTGGGATCCTAAGACAGGCGGTGCATAGGGGGGAATAGTAGGTACGTAGTCAGCACTGGGGGTGTAGGGGGGTAAAGCAGGGACTGCGGGAGTGGGCCCCACACTGTGTGCTTCGTAACCATCCCAGTCATCCATGAGGTTCCTCCTCTGAATGTCCTCATCATTTAGTGGAGCTCCCCACAGATTAGCAGCTGATGCTAACAGGGCTAATGCACCTGGAATATAGAAAAATTGGTTGGTGTTATAAGTGTAGGTACCTATATGTTATACAAAACAAACAAAATAAACACTTCGAAAATACTAAAAATGTACTTCTACCTATACATTATTATTAGAAACGATACAAGTAATACAAATTTTATAACAAATTGTGTAACAGATTAATAATAAGATCAGCTGTTGGAAGGTAACAATAACAACTGAAGCAACTGAAAGTTAAACTGCAGCCCACCAGGGTATTTGTAAATATAATAAATGTGCAGCCTAACTGAATTAAGTTTAACTGTATTATAATGTAACATAATTTTCTTCCTCCGACCTCTCTGTCATATACATTGAGGAATGCTGAGACCCTGATGTCAAGGTCATATTTATCAGCTTCTTATACACTTGTCCAGCAGTGGACTAATATAGGCTGATGATGATACACTTGACAATGACTTTGAATCATCATTCATAATATGTTTTTAATCTGCATTCAATGATTACCTATATTTTATGTAGTTACATTAAGTAATTTACTATAGAAAGGAGACTGACCTGCTCCAGTGATGATATAAAAGCCATATTCATAGTCCACTTGTATTGTGTTTGCATCACCGTTATTTTCATTTCCAAGTACAACAGTGGCATAATAGCAGACACCGACAATTGCTATTACCCAGAACACACAGAGGATGCTCGGGACAGCGTTCCGTCGGAGTATCTTGATGACTCGGCTGTTGAGGCTGGTGAGATTAATGAGGGTTCCGATGCAAGAGCATAGGAGTACCATGAAGCAGAGGAGTATCAGTACTCTCATCAGGGTAATGATCTTTGGGGTGGTGCATGGCGTTCCTGGAATTTTAAGGAGATGTCTTGATAGATATACTTAAGTGAATTAATAAACATTTATTTCATTTAACTTAGTCCTTATCACAAAAATAGCACTTTAATGCAGAACCACTGTAGCACTCACCGCTGAAGTCAGATAAACTGATATTATCATCATTTTCAAAGAAGAAGACGTGTGATAATGACAATTCAGGGATGCAATGGAGTCCCTTTATTCTGAACCAGCTGGACTGCACAATCGCTGCACAGGTCAGTAGGAATGTCCAGAGATTGAAGAATGCAGCAATTTTATTCAGCTCCTTGTCTTTAAAAGGGTATGGCATTTTAAGCCCTGAAAAGTAAACATGATTTATAAGTCAAATAAGTACATCCACCTCTATCTATAACTTTACAAAGGTAACCTACTAAACAAGGATAAAACTACTTTGTCAACGAGATGTAGAATATTATTTCAGTTTTTCCTATTGTTATTTCATTTGGTAATATAAAACTACATTGGTGATGGTGTAACTATTATTAGACAGAATTTACCCCAGGGTGGTGGTTGGCTTCACCAGGGGGGGTCAGCTAAGTTTACATTTCATAGCAACTGAGCGCTTGCATCTTTGCAATAATGAAATAACAAGTAAAAAGATTCTTAAGAAATATTTTAAAGCAGGTAAATGATTTTGCAATAGATTGTGTACTTAGTTGATCTACGTGCGACTGTTTTTTCATAGTTTGAAAAACATTGGGCTGGCATGAAAACTGAAGTCCCTTACATCTAATTCTTCTACAGAAATATACACTTTATTAATACAAATAAAGATATGGTAGTATTCACTTCAACTGGCTAGGTAACTGTTGAAAAATTCAACAACTACGAAGCTGGAAAACATTTTATAATGAAGGTTGCACGTCATACCTCGAATCCACGCTAGACAACCCATTTTATAGCACTAATCATTGGACTAATCTCCCTTTAGCCTGAGAAGCGCACTTGTACGTGTTTTGGGATCTTTATCAAGAATAGTATTCCAAAATAAGGTATAATTTCAGGAAAATTTCGGTGCAAGCGATAGCACCTACAACAAAATATATTGTGATTTCTTTGACTTTGATTGAAATATGACGGGCAAAAAATGGCAGGCATAATTTGAACTTGACGTTTCTTTTGGCATATGACAGTGATATCTCTTGGATGAACGAAATCATACATTCACATAATTTTAGGCAACATGTTAACACGTTCATGGCGGTACGAGATCGAAAACGTCTCGTACGAGACTTTCATACAACGCGAAGGTGAAATCGTGTGACCGTCTCGTTCGCGCGAATGAAATTCTGTATGATTTTTTACAGTTAGAGTGAAATGTCCTAGTGTACCCTGTTTAGGTACCGTAGGTATAGTATTTTTATGAATGAAAACATACGAGAACCAATAGATCTCGTAGCGACCACATGCAAAAAACCTGCATCTAGTGCGATACGCGACCCATAGGGTCTCGTAGTAATCTCGTACGAAGCCTTATGAAAAATCAATTAGTGTTGCTACAACTTTCGACGAGTGCATTGTTTTGTCGTCATGGATCATAAAATGTACCAAATGTAACAAAACTTTGTGCTTACAGTGTTTTAACGAAAAACATTGATTCTTTGTACATTCTTCATTTTTAATTTATATTCATTTGTCTTTTTGAAATAAATTTTTTATCGACATTGTGTGTTTTGGTGTTTAAAACATCACTATAAATTTATCGACTTTTTGCAAAATATGCGATACGAGATAGAAAAGAACTCGTATTTTTTTGCCATCTCGGGCTTTACGAGATCTTAAGGTTCTCGTATTTCTTTTTTGCAATTTTTTTAATGAATATGTTTAGCTATTTTCGGGCGGGCCTACATACTGAACAACACATTCATTGTCTATCGGTTAGTATAAAAATTTAACCTTTTTTATGTATTTCCATCCAAGTATTCAAGTTAAAAGCGAACAACACATACGAGACCTAATGAGTCTCGTGCCGTCATTAGGGAAGGTACATTACGAGTACTTTTCAGCCTCGTACTGCGTTTTCAGGTAGGTTCCATAAATCGGCCTCCGCGATGAACGTGTTAAGTAGCTCTAGCTACCAATTTAAGCAAGCCCGCCAAATTAAAAGTGTTTGGTTTTGCGACCGAGACTAACATTTTATTTTTTGCTTAGCGGTTTGTAGTTGAATTCACACTGTATGTTTTGATGATTAATGAAGTCAAATAGCCTTTTTTAATGCTGTAATAGACGCAGATTTCGAAATTCAACGATTGTATAAAAAAACCTTAATCTACAGTTTTATATCTATAATCTAACGCCGCGTTATTTAGAAGTTATCAGCATTTTCAGCGTTTCGCCAGGGTTGTCACTCCCGTATCCGGACCGGACATTTTTGTATCCGAAAAATAGATTTATTTCTAAGTATTTTCGTCTTTGTTCCAAAGGAAAAAATATAGGTATATAATTCGTCGTGGTCATCTGTTAATGGTCGTGGTCATCCTGAGTTCTTCACCGCTTTCAGTAGATATGATCCATCATGGGCCAATTATCTATTTAAATACCTACAAAAAAATAAAAACGTAAAAAGAGACAAAAAAAAAATCATATGTGCATACCTAATCAATTCACCGATTACACTGCATCAATAAACAAAATCTTGGAGGGAAATCTGGTAGCCTTTATTGTTTTTCGATAAACTCTTTAATTAAAGACTACAAAAAATAACTTACCTAATTGCGCTTACAAATGGTTGCGAATTTCTTTCGGATCTATCAATATAGATCGGAATAGATCGTAAGGGAATGTACCTAGGTACCTACTCATACCTACTCTTCTACGTGCGTGACCCATTTTTTTGGTACATATTTTCAACCCTCTTCATGTGTTAGGCTTATTCTGTTATTTTAATACTTTTATAGTAAAGTCTCTATGCTATGAGATAGTTTGAGTCATTATTTTCGCCTTTTGAGTTCTATTGGCACCGACAGAAATAGTGTTTCGGTTTTCTTTGTTGTAGTAGGTATTTTCACATTCTGGCACAAGACAGGACCAAGATAGGACTTATACTTTTCCAGTTTAACCCTCGGCATTCCTGGTGTTAAAAAGTTACATGGTATGCCTGGTGGGTCCGTGGGACCCGGATTTATAAATTAACTTTGGGGTATACGCTGTTGACAAAAATACCTAATTTCTTGTGTCATATTACGATAATACTTCCGGAAACATTACGCACTTCTATAAACTTATATCTAACTAGCGGTCCGCCCCGGCTTCGCACGGGTATTAAACAAAAATTTCAGAAATTATACACGCTAACACGATGGGTTTCATAGTTTTCATACGCACAGTGCGCTATATATTCAACCTCTTTTTCTATTCTGACGCGCCATAATAGAAAAAGAGGTTGAATATACAGCGCAAGGTTCAATTATTGAATTTTTCATGTGGATCCCTAACTTTTTTGAAAATATTATATAGCCTATGATTCATCACGGAAAATTTAGGATTCTAATGGTGAAAGAATTTTTCAAATCGGTCCAGTAGTTTCGGAGCCTATTCAATTCAAACAAACAAACAAACAAACAAACAAACAAACAAACAAACAAACAAACAAACAAACAAACAAACAAACAAACAAACAAACAAACAAACAAACAAACAAACAAACAAACAAACAAACAAACAAACAAACAAACAAACAAACAAACAAACAAACAAACAAACAAACAAACAAACAAACAAACAAACAAACAAACAAACAAACAAACAAACAAACAAACAAACCACCAAACAAACAAACAAACAAACAAACAAACAAACAAACAAACAAACAAACAAACAAACAAACAAACAAACAAACAAACAAACAAACAAACAAACAAACAAACAAACAAACAAACAAACAAACAAACAAACAAACAAACAAACAAACAAACAAACAAACAAACAAACAAACAATCAAATCTTTCCTCTTTATAATATTAGTATAGATATAGATAACGAAATCTCTAGTCCCCTCACTTAAAACATCGTTTTTCAGTGCTTTATTTCGAAAACAGTTTTCAAACTAAATTGAAGCTTTTCCTAGATCGCCCAATATTTTTTAGATTCTAGCACGCCCAGGTCTGTGCACTTCAATAGATGTCATTCAAATGCAACAATAATGTCATTCCAATAACACTTTTTTTTTAGTTTTGGGTTTTAAAAATACTTTAGTAAATCATTATCTCAGCAACCGTGATACGGGAGGAATGTAGTTTCCCTCCCGAAAATTATGTCAGTTCGCAAGTCGCAATATCACACACCTAGGTATAGGTACCTAGGAATCTAGGGAGGAATGTTTCGTAGCAAGCTTGACATAGAAATGCCAACCTTTTAGGTGTAGATGTAGGTTGGTTGTTCTTGGGGACAAAGCTCTGCTCTATTATTTTTAGTCGCAACCGCAGTCTCAGTGGGGCGCTGCCCGAAAGAATACAAATCTTAAAGCTAGGTATTATTGTGAATATTAAGTTACTGTTTCGTGCCAGCTGTGTCATTTAAGATGTGTATAGAAAGTACTAGTCGATGTTTCCAAATGCTTCAGTAAAGATTGTAGTGTGGTAAGTTTTAGAATTTATTAGGTTCATAGTTACTTTATGATTACCTTCCACAAGATATTTATATAGATAAATAATAAAATAATAATGCTGGGCAATTCACACATCATTATCTAGCCCCCACTTAAATATAAGAAAATGAAATGCAACACATGAAACAACTGAATAAATAAAAAATATGATTATGCAGAGCTTGTGTTAAGGGTATTAGATCTGTGCTATACATAATAATATACGAGTAAATAGATAGATATTTTTTACTATACAAATACAAAGAAAACAACCAGAACACACTGAACAAATATTTGCAGATCAGACTAATATCTTTTGTCTGAGGCGAGAATCGAACTCGCAACCTCCTGCGTCGCAGACGGACCTTCGCTCTCCGCGCCACAGAGGTCGTCAAAATATACCAAATGTATAGTGTAATGAACGAATTACCCCAGTGGAGGAACTTGCTTACTACATATTTTATTTTCAACTCTCTCGAAATTAAAAGTCATTGAATGAACTCACAATTAGGGCCTCTTATCACTCTTATAATTTATAGCAGATTCGTTGACAAAGAAGATAATGTTATTTCAGTGGGTTAGTATAAAAATACCAAGCTACCTAACATGAAATTATCTTTGTTTGCAGATGAATGCACAGTAAAAAAAATAACAAAACTAAGTAATCTTCATAACGGAATTCCTTCTTGCATCTAATTATCTTGCCTCACTATAAAAATGTATATACCTATAAGGACCTACCTAATCGATGCAAGAAAGGTACTAAACCCATAAAAACTGGAAAAAATATTGAGGCCATGGAGAAGGGATTGAATGATCTCGAATATCATTTTTATAACATCTCAGATTATAAGAACGAAAGCGATTATAGGAATATAACAACCGAAGAAGCATATTGCGATATCGTAAATTTTCTTTACAACTCAAGTTTGGGATTGGAAATAGCCGTCCCAGAATGGGAGGCTTTAATAACTGTCGTTTCTCTGTCAATGGTAATTTTGGGAACCATCTTTGGAAACATTCTCGTCATACTTGGAGTGTTTACGCACAAGCCCTTGAGAATCGTCCAGAATTTCTTCATTGTGTCTTTAGCAGCAGCTGATTTGGCCGTCGCAGTGTTGGTGATGCCCCTGAATGTAGCCTACGGGACGTTGGGGCGGTGGCTATGGGGCAAGCATTTGTGCAAGATGTGGCTCACATGTGATATAATGTCATGCACATCATCGATTCTCAATCTTTGTGCAATCGCCCTAGACCGATACTGGGCTATAACGGATCCTATCAACTATGCCAGCAAGAGGACCTTAAAGCGAGTGATGATTCAGATAGCTGGGGTGTGGGTACTGTCGTTGGTCATCAGCTCTCCACCTCTTCTGGGCTGGAACGACTGGCCTGATGAATTCACAATGGATACACCGTGTCAGCTCACGTCAGAACGTGGTTACGTGGTGTACTCTTCTCTGGGATCCTTCTTCATTCCTCTGATAATAATGACCATCGTGTATATAAAGATTTTCTTAGCTGCGAAAAGAAGATTGAGAAAACGTCACCTAGCGCCTCGTATCCACAAGCAACCGATTACTCCCGGGAACGTAGAAGATAGTCAAGAAAACAGAGAGGAATCCGAAAATGAGTCGGACAGTGGAGAAAGTATCAAACGATGCCAGAAAAAGGCTTTTATGGATATAAAGAAAAACTTTTTCGTACCATTTTTACTATTACATGACCCTATCGCCCGAGAAACTATAGAATCTGATATAATACATTCGGAAACTGTCTCAAGAAGTGGCAGTTACAAGAGGAAGGTCGTGGGTTCCATGAAAAAGTTAAGTCAACGGAAGAAAAAACAGGAAAAGCCACTTCTTGCAAGCGTTAATAGCAGTGGAGATGTGGTCCATCAATTTATCGAGCAAAAGCAGAAGATTTCTCTCTCTAAGGAAAGGCGTGCAGCGCGAACATTAGGAATAATAATGGGATCATTTGTTCTCTGCTGGTTGCCATTCTTCCTCATGTATGTAATATTATCTTTTTGTCCCTGGTGTTGTCCTAACAGCAGACTCATTGGATTTATTACGTGGCTTGGTTATGCTAACTCAACAATAAATCCGTTAATTTACACAATTTTCAATTTGGACTTTAGGAAGGCTTTTAAGAAGTTATTGGGTTTCAGGTGAAAACCCCAGTTCGTTTGTAAATATACCGTAGATTGAATTTCGTTAAAAATTGTGGGTTTTCCGTTATATTGTTTGTAGTTAATTAATACCTCAGCCACGAAATAAAAACGTAGCGTTGTGGCCGAGATTGTGAAGAGTCTCTGAGCATTGTTAGCTGCCGTGCAGACGTAAGTACATACTTGAATAAACCACGTAGCAGTCCTGTCTTCTTTCACTATAAATTATGTACCTACATACATAATACTTGTAGGTATATATTCTCAAATAAAACTTAATATTTTTTTCATTAATTGTTTTACCCACCCATTATTATAATATAATATTTACCTGCTGAAACGTGACATAAATATTACAATAATTGAATTTCATAAGAATCAGGTGGCGGTTGATATGGGTTTATAACAACGAAGCCGCGCATGGTAATATCAGCCCCAATTTGAAAATATGTAGTTATTAAAACGGTTGGGTTCAATCAATATGTTCCAGGATTGATGTCTGTCATCAACAAAATAATAATAAAGTAAATGTTGGAAAACGACAAACTCTGTGACGCGGTGAGCGAAGTTCAACCTGCGACGCAGCCGCTAAGTATATATATGTATGTATCTAAAGGGTTATACGTAGATGTTGAATAACCAACCTCCTTGGGTAGATCAAGATGAACAACTTTAGTTCTATGACTTTTACCAAAACGTAATCACAACTCCTTTATTTCTTTGCTAAATATCTACCGACACATAAACGCCGCTTCTTGCCACGTCATTGCACCGACTTGTTTTAATATGTTACTGGCTTGTGCTGCGTTTGGATTATGGCTTTAATCTGTGACCGGAAATAAAGCTGAAAAGATCAGAACTAGAAATTTATTTTATTTATTTGACAAAATCACAACATGTGTTATACATGTTGTTAGTCTTGACCTACCCAAGTACCTTTAAAAGGTTACTTAGGTATCATCTAAATAGATAGATATTTTTTTCATCATTATTCATAGAAAACGACAAGAAAACCCTGAACAAATATCAGCAGATCGTACAATAATTTGTCTCGCGGTGAGAATCAAATCCGCATCCTCCTGCGTCGCAGGTGGGCCTTGGCCCGCTGCGCCACTGAGGTCGTCGATACCCGGCTTCAAGCTAATTACAGTGATCAATCAAGCAAGAATAGGCAGATGAATGGCGCATGACTCGATGTACACACTTGATAAAGTGCTTTGCGATTAGGCCGTTCTGCAATTATTTAATCAAATTTTAAATTAATTATATATTTTTATTCATTTTGGTGTGCTAACCTAAAATAGCTGCTGAGCCTATTTTTCACTCTGACGCATCGATGGAAGAAGACAGACTGGGAAATAGCGATGCTTTAAATTAGCAAACTATTATGAATGAAGGGTCAATCTTTTAACGTAGAGCATCACCATTGCCTCGTTGTGTACGCATAGCATCTTGGTGACGTTTCCGATTGGTATTGGTATAGATCAGTTCAGCTACCTAAAGTAAATTTAATTGTTTTAATGTTACATATTTGTTTTAATTTAGTTCGGTTCTTTAGTTGTTATTTTTAATAAATGCCATTTATACATTTATTAAAAATAACAACTGTTTAGTCCATACGATGAAGAGAAAAGTTTTCTCTCAAGAGAAAACTGCGCTACTTTATCCTCCCTCCCTAAGCACAAAGAGGGTTACATAAACAGGAAAATTCCAGAACGCGTAGTATTTTTTTAGAGACGAACTTCAACCCACGGCTTCGCGTTGTTTTTATAGGAATGCTTAAAGGTAATTTCTATGCCTAGGGAACTAATTTATAAGTTTATAGTGGTTTATTTTTAATTCCAGCCCTAAAAATACCATCCGATTTCTAGTTCAGACGTGGGGAGCGCACAAACACTAAACTTTCTCATTCATAATAAGAATAAGTGTGATGGAATTTATGAACAGAATAAATAACGGTTATTTTTTAAGACTTACAAAAGCTCTTTTTATGTTAACTAAGTATTATAAAAAGTGGAAAGATCTTTTCTACTTAAAAAAGTCCAATTTTAAAACTTTAGTAGAATGGCTACGCATTTTGCTACGATCTACGCAAAGAGCTACACCGTAGAGCCATCGTAGCAAATAACGTTTTTGGATTTGATTTATTTAACAAGATCCTCTTTTAATATTTAAATAGGTAAATATTAGAAAGAAGATCTTGCCAAAGGATTTCCATCATCATTCCATATAACAAAGAATAAATTTCCGTCTTTTATGGGCTCATGCTTCAGTAGGTTGCAAATCAAGCACAAAACGTGATTTTACTACTCGACTGAATTTCCATTTTAGTTCCTCCAAGAGATTTGAATTTGAGCTTCATTTAAAGTTCGATATTGTCATTTGTCGAATGCCGAATGTAATTTCCCAGTAAGCTTCTGATTAATGGTCGCATTTCCTGAATGCAAAATGGCTGAGGCAAATCCTGTTTGCCAGTTATACGTGTATGAATCGTAATAGTCACTTCTGTTTTATAGCCACAAATTTGTGCACACCTAATTGGTTCAGGAAATGCGCTGGTTTTGAGCCTTAAACCTGGGATTTATGTGATACCAATTTAGGGAGTTTTTACTTTGTTGAACAGTAGCTTCGGAAAATGCGCTGGGTGGTCTTGAGACCTATGATATTTTAGGGATTTTATTGATGAACGGTAGATTGTGTTCCCCACTTGGTCAGCAGTCTATTTTGGAGTAGCTACTCGCTTGCTCGTAGTTCTATTCGACTCTATTGGCACGTACAACATACATACAACCTTTGACCTATTGTTGAAGAACTTTTGTCACCATTCAGAAAGCCCAGAGGCCTACTTATAAACTTCTCTTAAGCTGCAACTGTAAAACGATTACGTCCTAGATAACTTCCTTAAATTTTTAAAGTGGATAAACTATTTAAAACTGTTTAATAACGGGAGTTCTTAAACCTGCCTAACTATTTCTAATGAATCCCGTGTCCCTAGTAATTACTTTACAGGAGCAAAGATTTCTACTTCACTTGATTTTAGAATCAAAGGTGTTCTATGTCAACAAAAGCATTGATATATCAATACTGAGAAAAATTTATAACAATAATGAATACAACGAGGTCTGTGAGAGATTTTGAAATCGTACGACATGCGAATGAAATGCAAGCGTTTTTTTTATTTTTTATTAATCCCTTTGCTTACAAAAAATATCTAGGATTCTAGAACTAAAGTGAATTGGATTTCCGTTACCTAGATAGAGAAGCCATTTGTTGGCGAAGTTCAGAACGTAACTTACAATCGTTTTAGAATTAGGACCGTTTCGGTACTCACCTCTGTTTTCCAAGCTTGCAGTTAGTTTTGAATGTACCTGTAAACTTGGAAAATATGCAATAATTGAATCAGTATTTGTATTAGATTTACTTTTTTGAAGTGTTTATTTTGGTCTTATTATTTTATCGTTATCGAGGCCTTTTTGCAGTGCGGTGCCGTCATAGAATTTCACCACCCCAACTCTGCTCGTGGATGTCGTAAGAGGCGACTAAGGGAAACACACCGGGGGTGAGCAGCAGCGCCCTCTGCAGAACAACTCCTCCAAACTGCGATCCCCAACCCGCATGCCCAGTGTGGGTATTATGGGCAATAGCCCCAAAATGATAAATAATCTTTAGGGGATGACTATGTCCAGCAGTGGACTATTAAAGGCTGATGTTGAGTCCTGACATATCGGAAAAAAAAAACAGCCAAACTAAATAATTATGCATTTCAGCCTGTTTGTCTTTTAAAAATTTAAATGTCTTGACAATTTCAAGGAATTTTAGCTTACCCAGAAACCTGAGTAGTGATAATAATATTAAAATAAAATGGTTCATTATTTTTAATGATGAAGGGGTAAGTTACCAAATTCTAAAAACTGTTTCAGGAAAATTTAAAAAATAGATCGTTTTTGCTCATTTAAAAGTTATTTAATTAGGAATAAGGGATATGAGACCACCAGCGGGATACCAATAAATAACTAAAAAACTAAGCTAGTAAAGTAAGTACTAATTTTTCTTTTTTTTTCAAATTTCAATTATTATTTTTAAACGTAGCGTTAGATTTTCTTGGTTAATTTGTATTTGAGCGTGATCAGCTACATTTTATTCTTTTCATCCCTTACTTTTGAAAACTTCCTTACACTGATTAATTGTCTCGCTGCTGTCCACTACACATAAATTAGATCGTCATGTCTTGAATTCCACTTTGACATGACTGATGGCTGGATACAGTGTAATTTAACTCGTAAATTATTGTACCGAAAGCAAAGCAGTTGATCCACTGAACCATGAATGTAAACATCATCAATCACAAAGCCTTCTGTAATTTAGTGTTTTTCTTGGAATCCTTGAACAAAAAGGTTTCAAGTACAGGTTTAGAAAAACAAGTTTATGGAGCCGTTCTGTGCTGCCTATCTGTTTTACGTAGTCTGAAAAAATTAACAGTTTTGTTAATACTAATATTATAAAGAAAAAAGATTAGAATGTTTGATAGAATTGGATAGGCTTCGAACCAACTGGGCCGATTTGAAAAAATATTTCAACATTTCTCCTACAATATCCTAGATGAACATGGAATATTAAAAAAAAAACCCAACCCAACGTGTGTGTGTGTAATAATTTATTATTTTTGTTAAATAATTATCTAACTAACCTACTCTATTTGTCAAGAATAAACATCGGTTTGCTATTTGTCGATTTATCTACATCAGAAAAAATGATTTTATACAAAATATTTAGTAGGTACCTACGAGTGTCGAGTACCTATCTACTCGTAAAGTTAAAAAAATACAGAAAGAATTTAATTTCGACACAAAACAGCGAAAAAGGTCGACTGCTTCATTAGTAACTCAAGCCAAAGACTTCGTCGTACATCGAACACGAAGGTTTATAACCACAACGCTCAAAATATGAAATGTGGCCGTTACGAGGAATATTTTCGGCTCATTTATCTCAATTGTTGAGAAATTTATCAGAGCAACGAGAAAACCCGCTATTGGCGAGTTGTTCCTTTCATAAAAAGTAACTAGATACAAGTATGTTCATCCTTTCTGCGTTATTTATGAAAACTCTTTACCTACAGTAAGTTATTATTTTGCACAAAATAAAACACTTTTCACAGACATTCAGAAACTGCGCAAGCAATCATGAGTTTCGAGTGTTTTGTTTGTGTGCATAAAGTACGGTATTTAGGTAAGCATGTTTTACTCAAAAACCGCAAATTCTATAACAAAACCCAAGCGCCAAAACACATAAAGTATGACATTCTATTTACAAATTGTTCAGCTACATAAGTGTAAATCTTGACCCTAGTTTATTAAAAATTTGCCCAGTTTATGAGAAGCTTTCACAAAAGTTCAGTGAAATAGGACACAATAAATTTGAAAGAAAACAAAACGAATTCCCGCCGCAGCTTGGGCGAGCATTCGGGAAGCCACAAATCATAAAGAGGTTATATTGCGGACCGTGCGAACGTAAACTGAGAGCGTAACGTGTTTGAATAAAGCCAAGAGTGAGTTACACTAATGTAAACCGACATTAAAGAATTTTGCTTTCATTCCCTTACTTAGACGCCTTTAGATCACCCATTTTTATCCGACGTGTCATAATCATCGGGGTATTAAAACTAATCATACAACACCTCATTTATTACAATCGGCTATAGGAATAGAATAGAATAAGATCTATATTTGTAGTTTAAAAAAATAATACAATACATACTAAAACTAGAATTAAAATACCAGCACCATATAAACTATATAAAAGTACCGACTTATAAAATATCTAAAAGCTACGAAATGGCGTCGACTCAGCATGTGTTGTGATAGATAAATATTTATACATAGGGTGCAAACCTCATTACTCGCCTCCGTTGGTAGTCGGATAAAAAGGTTGTTTGATTGTAGTACCTAATTAATATTTAGTCAGTGTTACGTCATTATGATTGCGTTACGATGAGCGATGGAAATAAGAGCGAGTCGGCCCGAAACTTGGATAATAATGTAATAAATCAATACCAAGACCATTTTCTTTCTTATTTCATTACAATGATTCTGACACCACAAATTTAGATACCGTTAGACGTAAATGTACCTATTTAATTACCTGTTCAATTTGTGGATTATACAAGCACATATTCCTAATCTTAATGAGTTAATTTCGCACCTAATTTACTTAAGTTTGTATAAGATAAATCACACTAACGTAATGGTATTAAATTATGATAAGCGAAGCGAGGAGGTGCACCAGAAAGTTAATTAAGACGGAAACCACCTGGGCGATATAAAGTCACACGATATGTTATCGCAGAGTAAAATTATTGTTAACTAGGAGCCTGCCCCGGCTTCGCGCGAGTATTTAACAAAAATTTAATTTTTCATGCAGATCCCTAACTTTTTTGATACCTAATGTTCTACAGCCTATGTTAATCAAGGAAAATTTAGGATTCTAATGGTAAAAGAATTTTTCAAATCGGTCCAGTAGTTTCGGAGCCTATTCAATTCAAACAAACAAACAAAATTTTTGCTCTTTTCTAATATTTGTCTAAAAATATAGATACAGCTGTTGCTGTAGGAGAACATCTATCTATATCTATACTAATATTATAAAGAGGAAAGATTTGATTGTTTGTTTGTTTGTATGTTTGTTTGTTTGTTTGTTTGTTTGTTTGTTTCTTTGTTTGTTTGTTTGAATTGAATAGGCTCCGAAACTACTGGACCGAGTTAAAAAATTCTTTCACCATTAGAATCCTTAATTTTCCGTGATGAACATAGGCTATATAATATTTTCAAAAAAGTTAGGGATCCGCATGAAAAATTCAATAATTAAACCGTGGGCTGTATATTCAACCTCTTTTTCTATTATGGCGCGTCAGAATAGAAAAAGAGGTTGTATAGCGCACGGTGCATGCTTTTTCTCTACGGCCAGTGTCAGTTTTGGAATGTCGAGTCAATGTCAAAAACCCCAATGCTGTTAAAAAAAGTAAAGATCCGTATGAAAACTGTGAAACCCATCGTTTTAGTGTGTATAATTTCTGAATTTTTTGTTTAATACCCGTGCGAAGCCGGGGCGGGCCGCTAGTTCCTAATAAAAGGAAAAAACACGAGCTGTTAATCACTTTGCTTGCGTCTTTGGCCGAGTGCAGTCGATCACTTCTCTTTTGTTTCTCGTCCAGTGCGGACTTTCGTTCGTCATTTAGTTTTCATTCGTTATTTAGTGATCCCTCCATGTAGTTAATTATTCATACGAAATTGGTAATGGGTATATTGAGTTTGTTCTGTAATTTCTTTTTAGGGTTTTGCCATCGGTTGCAAAACCCTTATGAAATCGCTTTGGGTCTGTTTTGTGTTTTGAATCCTTAATATCTCAGAAAATACTGCACCTATTGACTTGAAATTTGAAATAATAATACATTTTGTGCGCCCGCACATATTTATAGGAAAATAAATGAAAAATCAATATGAAGATTTTCCATACAAATTTTGAAATCGAAATTTTAAATGGAACGTACAAAGTCAAAAGTGGTATCAAATGAAAGGTACACGTTTGTAAAGGGTCTTCCAATAGGCATGTCCGAACTTTGACAGTTGCTAGCGGCCATCTTGTTGAAGCTACAACTGTCAAATTGGTTTTCATTTGATTTTGCCAAATTCATTTGATTTTGCCAAATCATTATGGATAGCTATAGCATTCAACAACAACGGTGAGCGCTATAGGTCGATGATGACCAACTTTTTTTGGCATGATCTGGATCATCTGAACACCAACGACATATGGTTTCAACAAGACGGTGCTACGTGCTACACAGCTCATGACACATTGAATATTCTGCATGAGAGATTTGAGGGCATTGGTCATCTCACGTGGAGCTGAAGTGAACTGGCCACCTGAGATCGTGCGACTTAACCCCGCTGGCCTTTTTCTTGCGGGGTTTTCTTAAGTCGCAGGTCTACGCGAATAAACCACAAACCACAGCGGCCCTCAAAGCCAACATAACCTATGCCATAGGTCAAATTTAGTCTGATTTTTGCGCAAAAGTCATGGAAAATTGGATATCTCGCATGCGCTCCATCCAGAGAAGCCGTGGCGGACATTTGAATGATGTCATATTCCACACATAAAGGTAACCCTACATCTTTCAAATAAATAAATCATTTCGATAATATCTCACATACACTTTGTTTTATTTAAATGTAAAGATAGGACACGCTTAATGAAAGACCCTTTAGATTTCAAAATAGTTTTTGAAATTTTGGTAGGTTTTATACTTTTTAAAATATTTTGAAAAAGGTCAAAAAAATGACCGTTCCCCCCCCCCTATCTCCGAAGATTGCAGAGCGATCGACGTGATATGTACCAAGTGTTTGTAGATATGGATCTATATTTTACAGGAAAAATATAGAGAAGTCTGTAAAAATAACAGTTTTTGAAATATGGTCAAAAAAGGGCGGGAAAAATTTCTGAAGGGCTGACTACCCCACCGAGTTGGATATCAAATGAAAGGTATTGGCTTGTACATTCCAATACAGTTTTTGAAATTTCGACAGATTTTACACTTTTTGATATATTTTGAAAAAGGTCGAAAAATTGACCGGTACCCTCCCCCCCCCCTATCTCCGTATATTGCAGAGCGTTCGATGTGATATGTACCAAGTGTTTGTAGATATCGATCTATATTTTACAGGAAAAATATAGAGAAGTCTGTAAAAATAATACTTTTTGAAATAAGGTCAAAAAAGGGCGGGAAAATTTTCTAGCTATTATACTTAATAAAGTATAAGTATCACATTAGATGATTTATTTTTGTGTACTGAAAAGGACTAGAACACCCAAACAAATAATCTGAAGATTCTACAAATATTAGTCCCGAGGCAGGAATCAAACCTCCACCTCCTGCGTTGTAAGCCCACCGCGCCAAGAGGTTGTCATATACGTACCTACCTACCTAAACGACAAAAGTTCAAAACCCTCGGCGCGCGAGTTACACTCGCACTTGTCGTACTTGTTTATAAATAAATCCGCTTTTGATTTACATCAATATCAATATGAAATGCTTAACGTGACCAGCATCTAAAATTGAGAAAAATCATGGATATTGCCAATTTTCGCGTTTGCTTATGTTATGTTCATGAGGTGCTAGTAAATTGTGTCAGTATGTAATTATAAGTAGGCTTCATAAAACGAGTGCCTACCTAATCAGAAAAGTTCCGTAACCGTACATTTAGCTTTTTCTTCAGACCAACTCATCCTTGCGGACTTTCAGAACTTTATAACAAGTGAAATAGTTCTAAATACTTGTGTAGGGGACACGTATTTTATGATGCGGTAAATAATGCTCACGCTACTCGTATTTTGTCACATAAATTCGTGTAAATTGCGGTAAAACAATCTGAAACTAACGTTCAATGTTGTAATAATTTAATGGTTCCAATAAATTATACCAAGTCAATAGATTTATTTACAGTCACAAACATTTGTTTAATTAGGTATGCCATGAATTTTCCGTTTATGAAATAATTTATGTTTGTAAAGATGGAACATTCTTTTAAAAGACCCTCTTTCATATTAAATCTTCTTTTAATCTAACTGCCAAATAAAATACTAAGTCAATGTTCTTTAAGTGCAAACATCAAGATCTTAATAAAACAATGTTTTATGTTCACTAAGACAATTCTATAGTAAAAGGTGGATAATGTGGGAGAATAATAAATATTTTTGAAAATTTATCAGGTTATTATAATAAGTTTCATAGTTATATTTATCCCTAAAAAAGAAAAATAAAATAATAAATTATTTTTTTTGTTTATAAAGCTTGCACGTGAAAAGGCCACTGTAAAGTTACAGTTACCAAGATATAGTTTCAGCATATTATCTCAGTTAACCAAATTTGCTCTACACCTGAATTAACCAACTGCACTTCAAAAACTTTAGTGAAAACTAAACAGTGATATCAATAAAAGTGCTTCCTAAAACCATGTTGCAAATTTACTCCCTGAACAAGCAAGTTTAAATATTTACCCATTTTGATAGTATCTCCCAGAAATCGAACGCTGCTTACCAAAAAGTTTTCTGCATATAAGTTAAATAAAATTCTGTCAGTCCAGCTTTATTGGCAGAATATTTTTATGTTGCGATGTAAACTAGATTGGACGAATCTGTAGATGTAAACGACTTCACACGTGATTTTGCCAAATTTTGATAAAAACTGACTTTTATTTAAGTTTTCGTTTAAGTCAGTCCGGGTTCTACTTGAGATCAGTGGAGCTTTTTTGGGTCTAGTCGAATGCTACACAAACTGAAGTTAAGTACCCTATTTGTATGCCTGTCTTTTTCTCTTCTGTTTTTGTAGAGTATTTTATTGAGATATAGTACCTACCTAGTTTTCTTTTTTTTCGAATGGACTATTATGCTGTTGACCGCAGATGGCCATGACAGCGTTACCGGATAGTTTTTAAGTATTTTTTAATGGGTAAAAATAAGTATTTGTCTTTCTTTCTTTCTTCTTTGGTTAGGCCTTACTTATAATATGCCTCAGGCAAGTGAGCACCCAGTTCAAATATTTCTTACGGTGTTTGCGAAAGATACAGGACAATGGTTAATTTGAGTAATGAGTTTTGCAATATTTTGTTAATAACCATGCTAATTTCAAAAGTTTAAGGACAAGGGCTCAATTTAATTTAAAAACTGTATCCGGCCTGCCAAGGAAACTCGTTCCTTCTCTCTGAAAATAAAGGGGAGTGCATTTCTTACACCAGAAAAAAAACAAAAACGTTCTGGAACTTTTAAAGTCGAGCCCGTTTCGTGTCACGGACAGTGAACATTGCAGCTTTTAGAATTTAATGGAGGCATTCCTGGACATATATTTTATTTAAAACTCTTCTGGGTAGTGATCGTATAAACTTACCTTTTTCCCTCGATGCAGTAAAATCTGTTTCAGTTTACCTGGAACGCTGTTGTCACGGCTGTAGATACTCGTACATCATTACAATTGCAATAATACAAATTTCATGAAATAGAATTGAGCCTCGTGCAAATAGAATTAATTGGATTGTATTTAGAAGCCAGAATTGTGAGTTAGACATTGTTTCATTGGATAATGTCATTTTAGTTTGTCGCTAGCAAATTCGTCAAGAGAATTAAGTTTGGTTTTAATTGGCCATGTAAGTCAATTTATGTATAGATAGTCATTTGATAAGTCACTAAAAAGGGAAGAGAAACGACGTAAGCAAAAAAAAATAGTCGTTATTATTATGTGTATAATAAGAAAATTTTCTCTTATATCTAGGTAAAGATATTGTATACGAGAGATATTAAGGATTCAAAACACAAAACAGAATCAAAGTGATCCCATAAAGGTTTTGAAACCGATGTCAAAACCCTAAAAACGTAGTAAAAGTATTTATCAAAGCGTTTGTATGAATAGAATTTTAACTTGCTGTCACTGCCTGTGTTTAGTTGACTAAATATGGTAGTTTCTAGGTAGGTAATAGGCGCCAAAACTTTTTTACCTAATTACAAGTTAATCAAACAACCAATCGAAAACCCAACAAAAATATGCTGTTCCTGAGATAGATACCAAAATGTGTGCAAAATATGTATCTGATATTATTCGTTTCTCCTCGTAGTGCAATGTAAAATATTAAAATAAAATAATTCGACTCACTTAAAGCAGAGAGAAAACTTGAAGTTAAAATTGAATTTGTAGGAAATGGGATGTCAGTTCGATGTCGAATCTGCCTCGCAATACCTAAGTATTGTGTAAAAAATTTATAACCTCCAGACTAGAATGGCCCGTTAATACAATAACATTTTTTTATTCGTTCCTGAATCCATGATGTTGTAAGTATACACAAATACTTGTTTTTACAACGGATGTAAAAAATATTTGTTAAATACCCGTGTAAAACCGGGAAGGATCGCTTTAATTCCATGAAACTGTAACACAATCATCAATTATTGTGATTTGCGGCTAAATTCATATTTCACTTTCATAATTTAATTAGTTAGAACACCAGCTGCTCTTAATACAATCACAAACTGACATATTCAAAATGTGTGAACTGACTGATAGCTTCATTCGGGTTGGTAACAGCAACCTAAGCTGGGTAGACAGCTAGTTTATTGCTTTCATGTCACAATAACAGCTTAGTATGGTCTGATTGCCCACAAAATAGCTACGTCAGAAGGTTTGCTTCATAGTAATGTATATCTTTGTTTTCTATCTACTGATAGATAATAAGAGCTGTCTCTTCATTTCATTCGCATGAAATGTATCGAGTCTATAAATCAATACCATAAGCATTTTATTATAGAAAACCGAGAGATGTTCCTGTCAGAATTAAGAAAACCACTTTCTCCACAATAACAATTTGGTAGGTATCAAAATTACCTTATTGGAGTAAGTATTCTGGTATTCAAAAAGTCATGTTGTTTGTGACTGAACAATCTGCTTTATCTGTCGTAGTTCGTAGACCGCACACCAAATTTAATTGTGGGATGCCTAGACCCTCCGACCTTCAGTCTGTGGCGAGAAACTGCTTTGTCGCCTGATAAAATATTTGGCTTTTAAAATGAGCACTTAATTTATTCAGATAATTGTTCTATGAAATCAAATTCTTTTATTTTTATTTTATTTTATCCTTTGTTGTGTTGTCCTACATCATGGTTTCTTCTTTTTATGTTTTGATATTTACCTACCTGTTTTGGCCGAATAAATTCGTCTTTCTTTTATCACAGTGTAGCAATCAAGGAAGTATTGTCGCAATAGACGTAATTATCGTAAATATATAGTTATTCTCTGCTTATTTATTGTACGTGAATAGCTTTTCCCCGCGATTACACAAGGTTTTCTTTGAAACAAAAGCCTGTTTGTGGTGATGAGCAGAACTTGCAGTTAACACAGTGTCAGTAAATTAGCAATGAACCTGTGTATGTTTTCAAAATTGCATCTCAGTCCGTTCAGTACTTTTGGCGTGCCCTTCATTCTTACATCTTCGCAACTACACACTTTCGTCTATAATATAACCAGTCAATAGCTGAACAAAGGTCTCGCCAGACTGATAGACTTGCCTATTCATAGGAAACCGTTACAAATTCATGTGATCGATAATTTATACATGTATGTTCTATCAAACTCTAATAATGACACATCGTTTTAATTAACGCAGTAAATTAATTACCCCGAGGGTTTTGAGATATTAAGCTTCACTTTGCCGTAATACAGACATATATCCAGATACGATGGTACTATTGTATTAGAAATGCAACAAATAGAAGCCATTAAGTAATTACTAAGTCTCATAGCGCATATGTATAGGTAGCTTTATGTTTTATTAATATTTATTACTTTGATTTTTTTTTCCCGAGCGAAGTTTATAAAATCTTGTATCTGAATGCGACTTTGACTAGACTAAATCCTTAACTATTACATATCTTTTGAGAATTTTTAATCAGTATTCCTATACCTCAGATGGTTTTGAAAACCACAAAAGTGCGGCCTCTGTTGGGATACCTCGCCTTAAGTCTACCTTGTAGGATTTGAAATAAATCATTGTTATTCTTACATAAATAACTAGTGATGAGAAACGAATCTGTCAAGAAAGTAGAATTGGAACATAAAACCTTCATAAAGCGATTTTCCCTCTGGCCAAATGCCAGAGGTCCAAGCCAGCGCATATAAATGCATTCAACAAAAACGGTTTATTCCACAGAATGCTGTGGTAAAAAATGACCTCTTTGAATAATCATAATTTATGTAAAAATTCTGCAAAGGAAATTCGCCTAGATAGAGAGAGATCCGGGGTACTAACTTTCTTGCTCTGAATAATTTCAATGAGCGATGAAAAGAACAAAAATTTATCTTTTGTCATAAAAGAAAGCCAAGATTTAAATTTTTAAATAGGTCGAGTGCAATTTAATTAAGTACATAACATTTAAAATTCCGAAAAAACTAATACAATTAGTTAATGAAAGAGATCTTGAAGAGATCTCATGAAATCTGAAATAGTGATAAGAGATACCTACTTACCTAAGTACTTTTTATGATCAATTTCAAACTTAGACGTGATTTGATTAATTAAATTCTATTTATTTATTTTATTTAGGAACGTGGTTTAAGATTTCCACTCATTCCATTCCATTCCAATAAATACTGAAGGACAATGGTATCATCGCATCGGAACAAATCTCGCAGAAGTTCGAAACAATTATAGATTTCGAAAGCTTTCATTCAAAATTTCATTCGTCTTGCAATAAAAGCTAATTCGAATTTCAAAAAGTTTTAGAAATTTGCCCCTTTTCGTTAATTGTTTGCGATTTAAGCATTATTGAAGTTTTTGTTTTTGATACCTTTATCTTATTGCTTTTTGTTCTTATAATCAAAAATATCATTGTTTACTTAAAAAAAATTTGATGCTTGAGTCCTGTAAAGGTAAGTAGAGGTTCGAGGCCCATAAATTTTCTGTGGTACGTCTTCACAGTTGAATTCACAGTACTTTAGAACAACATCACCGGTGTGAGACTAAAGAGTCCCGTATTTCCGGGTCACAAACCAGGACTTGTGACTTGGATAGGTTCTAACATAAATTTAAAAGTTTTACTATCGAGACGAATACCGTAGGTAGAAACTAGTTGAGTAAAACTTGTCTAAATTCGAGTTAAATGAACTACAGAGTGATGCGGCATAAATTTTTTAGGGTAGTTTTACCAGTAGATCTGATTTAGTTATAAGTACCTGGTAGTTTGTGAACATACATAGATTTGACAGATTGGTCAACTAATATCTGTTCCAAATTATACTTGACTAGCGGTCCGCCCCGGTTTTGCACGGGTATTAAACAAGTTAGGGATCCGCATGAAAAATTCAATAATTGAACCGTGCGCTGTATATTCAACCTCTTTTTCTCAACGGCCAGTGTCAGTCATGGAGTGTCGAGTCAATGTCAAAAAATCCAAATCTGTTAAAATAAGTAAGGGATCCGTATGAAAACTGTGAAACCCATTGTGTTAGTAGTGTGTATAATTTCTGAAATTTTTGTTTAATACACACACACATAGGTAGGTACACATGCCACTAGAAGGTTCGTAAGTAGTACTAAAAATACAAACTAATGTGAGTGCCCGCATTGATTACGAATTTACCATTGGTACTGCAACGGAGTTTGTCCATAAAATGGAACGGGAGCGGCCAGTACTATGATGAATTAATGATGAGGTCATTGACGTCGGAACCAGCCAGTAACATTATTTTGAATTATGTATCGAGGTTTGTACTAGTATCATTGTTTCCGTGGACACGAGTATGAGTATGCGTAAACCAACATAAAACAAGCAGATTTGTGTTATATTGGTCATTGTTAGCTTATAAACGCCTATCTGATTTTTCGTACATTGACTTAATATTCAAAAAGTCGATGCGACGTGTGACCCGCTAGAGCTAGTCAGTATCTGGCGCAACGCATCAGCATTGCTATACAGCGAGGCACTGCAGCCAGCATCTTGGGGTCACTTCTTAGTGGTATTGATATGGAGTAATTGATCTACCTGTAGTTTGTTTGCAACAGTCTGCAGTTAGCTCAATTGTTGCAATTGTAAAAAGTTCTAATCAGGTTATTTCATAGTAATTTTCTCTGTAAATAGGTTAAGGTTATTAAAAGACATTTTGCCGGAAATCGTATAAAATTATGAGATATCTCACAATATCTATTGTCTGGCATTATTTATTTATTTTTTATTTTATCTAGCAACTCACTTTGTCTTATGAGTTTTGTGTTGATATTGAGCATAAATACGACAGAAATGAAACAAATCTTACACTCGCAGTAGGTACAGTGCGCGTCAGAATTAAGTATCCCCCTTGTCTACAAAATATTCTCGACTGCTTCTAATTGTCACAAATTTTCACATGCTAAAATTTATCACGCCGTCGCTAAGGATCGAACCGCCCTTCCATAATACTCAAAGTCTGAAATTCCCAACAATAATAGGTAACTATTTTGTCCCACATACATTGAGATAGGGGGGGTACTTAAATGTGACGCGGACTGTACCTAGGTAGCATTGAGTTCGGCTCAGCCAGCAATGACGTTATTTTTATCGTATGTTACAAAAAAATATAAATAATATACCTATTGAATTTTCCGATCACGAAGTTACTGAGCAGGTTCTCATGTTTCTTCATAATGTAAGACGCTGCTTTGAAGAACGTCCATTAATATTTATGCCTTTGCTTCACGGGGCTCTTCCAAAGAAACCCCAAAGCTGTGATTCACGCTGAGAATCAAAAAGTTTGAGTTAGTTTTGATAAGCTAGTGCGGTTCATATTATTTAAGCAAGCGCTGTCTGCATAACGCAATATTAATTTATATCTAAATTAAAGTTACTTAATTACTTAATAATTTGTTCTGTCTTGTTTTTAGTTACATTTGCTTTTGCTGCTATTAGGTATAGAGGACAAAGCAAGTTTTAGTTAAGTACTTATAATTCAAAAGGTCGTATTATTGGTACAGAAATTGGGTATCAAAATACTAAATTTCTATATAAAATTTAGCTCTATACATCTTTTGGAACATTCAGCGGAAGTATGAATACCTTTCAGTCTATGTAAGGCCGTGTCTATGCAATATGCATAGGTAATAGAAATCCCTGTTACTCAAGCTTGCATTTTGAAGCCGGTTATGCACCGAGTTCCGGCAGCCATAATATTACGGAGAGGAAATGTAGTGGGGCACTGAAGCATCAGACGTGCATTGTATCGAGTTGTCTAACATTTGGGGCACATTGCAACGAAGTTTCTATTCAACGCATGTTAAATAAGAAGCTTTCTGTTTATGTATGATCATTGTTTGGAAGCGTGCCTGCAAGTTCATTTGATCTTTATTTTGCTTGCGAAGTTCGTGAGAAAAATTCCAAATAACATTTCAAGATTGCGTTCTGAGTCTTTACGGTGTTTTTATGCCGCCGTAACAAGGTCTGTCTTAATAAACTGTCAGTGACTTGTAGGCGTGGTTCGTTTTCTTTCCAAATAACCGTTTACTGACTATTACTTTATTAGGGTTCTCTCCATGAGAATGAAAAAGGAATCCTCTTGTGATCATTTCTTTTCGGTCTGTCTGCAAAGACTAAACTTCAGTTTTAAGTTTTCTTGTCAGTTTTAGGTAGGTAATACCTTTTATGCACAGTTTTTAAGTGTTCCCATAGCAAACGTCGAGAAAGTTTTTGCGAATATGACGAGCCCTTAAATTTCAGCAGCAGCGTTTAAATTTAATTTAAGTATTAAATAATTTCTTTTAAGTATAATAATAAGGTAGACGCGTAAACCTATGTATGTATTTTATGACTCGCTAAATCCTTTACTTAGTTTTTCTACACAATTCCATGTAAGAAGCTCTTTAATCCGATAGATTTAGCCTGTTGTGCGCTCAAGACATTGATAATCCTTTATCTTTACTATGTTCTTGCCACTCATCATCTAAAACCGGCTGAGTATGCTTTCACCAATCTGCAAATGCAGTGTAGTGTAAACGTGAGTAATAAATGACCCGCACTGCGGTTTGCGGTTTTAGCACTCACCATTTGTTTTAATTGTAACACATCTGTGTGAATATGATACCGTATTTTTGCGTCGCATCATATCTGTTCACATGAGTGTAAAGTTTATCATCACTATATTTTAATTAATTATGATCGCTATGCTCTCTTTTGACTTTAAAATAGTTGATTTGTGATTGATCTCTCATTTTTTGCATTTGAAAAGTAAGCATAAAAGATTTCAGATTTCAATAGGCTATTAATATATTTAATTTACTAAGATTATTTTGATTTATTAATAAAGAAAGTACAGTAGGTAGGTACTTACAGTTAGTATAAGGAATTAGATAAATGACATTTTATACAATAAATAATTATCGATTTCCTCTTCGCTTAAATTTTTTGTCCACTAGTGGATGAAGTGAGAAAGCAACCACTAGTACATTCTACTACTACAAAACTACTTGAAACGGTTTTTTTTAATAGTTTAATGCTATCGTTGCAAAAGTCTTACCGCTTTATACTATTGTCAGCAGTAGGAGCTTCCGCAGAAAACTGGATTTAGAAATCGGCCATAAGTACAAAACACTGTTGCGAAATGCCACTGGGTACTAAATTATTATTTTGTACGTTACACTTATTTTAAATCTGACTTAACCTACAAGTTTGCTACGTAAGCCACACGTACCTTCTAACTTACAACAACTAAACTATACAAATCTTAAAACTAGATGTGTAGGCATTGTAGTTTGCACATATTGTGAGTAGAAGGAATAAAACAATCGACGCTCCAAAAGCTTTTTACTGCGTTAACTAAAGTTCTTTTTTTTGACAGTTGAAATGGCATCAAATAAAAATTCGCAGATACCTTTTTGTATGAAAGTTTGTCAATAGTGAAAACGATTTCAGTCCAAAACAAACGAATTGTGCGTGCATCAGAGCACGCGCGAGGTATCCGTTATTGCAATGGCTCTGTAAATACATAGGTACCTTGTTTAAATACACTCCGTTTACGTTGAATTCAACACTGCTATAGGACCTACGTAACTCTATAAAGCCTGAAATAATAAATTTAATTGATGCAAATATAACTTGCGTCCCTAGGTAGGTACTTATGTTATGTTTACGAATTGCAATTATCCGTTAGATTTAGTCCTTGTGGCGAAAAACTTAAAACCATAAAAAATATCTAATGTCGCCTCGATCGCGTCACGTGACACGTCAAAGACTTTATGTAAAAAAATTGCTTTATCTATTTCAAAAAAAAATACGGACTACAAAATAAATATGCAAAGGGCTGACGCTGACGACATTGCCACGTTGAATGGCAACATAATGGCAATAATAATGAGCGATTTTCTAATTGCATTGAAAAACAAACGATATTTACTAAATTTCCTCTCATCTCGATAGGTCTACTAGATAGGTACTAGAAATTAGGGTATGTCGATTTCAAATGAAAGGAAAACCAACTTTTTTACGTTTCTATTAGTGTTGCCAGTTTTGCATCTTTTTTTATTGAGTTTGTTTCCTTTTCATTTAACATTTTATTTATAATATTTTTTCTTGATTAAAATTCAAATCGAAAACCTCTTATTTGTGGAACTATGCAAGATGACCACCAAATTGATACCATAAGAGTTTTCTTCCCGCAGACGATCTTCTTTCACACGAGAAATTGTCCGAATATTTAAATAACATGAATGAGCCTCGGTGCGAACAAGGAAGGTGCAAAAAAGGTTACATTTTTTACTTTTTAGGGCTGAAATTCTTCATAAAGATAATCAGTGAGCTTTACATTGTTATTGTCATTTTTGACAGAAGTTTTCATTTATTAAACGTCAAACTTAACCGACGAAGCTGTTATTTGTACGATTATATTTTAGAGAATACCAGTCTCTGACCACTTTGTTGTTAGAGAGTTCAGTCAGAAATAATAGACCCTTCGAAAACAACATTCATTTGCAGACAAACCAGTTGCACCAATCGTAAAGACTTCAATTGACTTCAAAGAAATCAATTTAACAATATTTATGAAGTCATTCACCTTTCTTTTTCTAACTACATCGTAAAAGAGGAATGTGAGATATTTTATATGCAGCACATAATGGACTTTTTCACAAAGGATTCTCGTGCCATGCATACCGTGAGGGTGTAAAAGTCATATTTGAAGGCTTTGACCTCTTAGATAGATAGTTCATTTTAACACTTTTTTCTAAATTACCTATAACATGTGGCTTCCAAGGCTTTTTCTAAAAAAGGTTAAAAGAAGAATATCAGCCTAGGTATATTACCCCACTACAGGACATAGTCCCCCCTTTATAGCGTCTGGCAACAGCCTAAACCGAGGTTCGCACCTAAGTGGTGCCCTATGCGCGTGTTACTCCAACCTAATTCAGTGTTTTTTTAACTGACTGTACAATGCAGCTATTTTTAATAGAGTCCGAATCGACAGTAACAATATATTAAAATCAAAAAGTGTCAATTGGGACACTGTGTCCCAATCGACAGCAACCCATTTAACCGGTGATGCGACCTCTACGCCCGCCAAAAGTCCGGCTACGCTGTCATGGCCATTAGCGGTCGACAGCATTATCGAAAAAGAAAGTCCTCGCCTTCTAAGCGCCCTGCCTTCAGCATCCGTACCTACCACCAATTTAATGGATGCATAATTGATTATGGGTGGAAGAGTGGGTGGAAGGGAGAACTATGTCCGGCAGTAGACCAATATAAGCTGATGATGATCATGATCATGATGGGTTGGGGGTAGCAAAGGTGTTTCTTAATCAACAAGGCTGCTTTAAGAAGAGCTATGCGTTTATAATGTAATCTAGTAGATGTGTCTCTAGCCAAAATATTTATTTATATCGTGAAATTCAGCTACGCCACCGGCACCGTTACGTTTTTTACTACCTGATCCTGTCAATTCAAAGCTTGCCTACAAGAGATCGCTTTCTGCGATGAGGCCGCCGCGCCGGTATACTAGAGCGAAGTTCTGAGCACCATTCGATCTAAGTAGTAGCTGTTTTTATATAGTAACTCCCGATCCTGTGTGATTTTCGGGATAAAAAGTGACCCATATGTTATTCCAGGTCATAAACTATCTGTGTACGAAATTTCATCAAATCCGTTTAGTAGTTTTTGCGTGAAAGAGTATTAAACATTCATCGATACTTACAAACTTTTGCGCTTACTATATTAGTAGGATAGGGTGGTGTGACATTAAGATATTATCTATCTCTGCATAGTGTGAAAGCATCTAAGCAAATTAAGCGGTTCGCAGAAACTCTCAGGCTGAGTTGAGTTCATATGGTCTAGTTTGAGAAAAAATAGTAGTCGTAAGTATATCATACCTTTTCGGTAGAAAGAAACTTCAAAATTATTTGTAGGTAGTATAACTAATGTTGTTTATTGCGTTTCGGTTATTTATTTTTCATAAATTTTCTAACACAGCTTTTCCACCAACAAAATCTAATTTCCAATAAATTTAATTACAGGCGTGGCGGCAAGACGATACCTTAGAAATTATCACCTTCACTCAATTTTAATTAATTTTCTTAAATCTTTTCATCCGCTGATATAATATTAAATATTCCAACCACCCTCTAGGGTAGTCTGCTCATTGCTCAGGCAAGTAAAGCGGAGCAGACAGCTCCCGCTTTACTTTGTGTTACAACAATGCTTTGTGCGATGAACATCAATTCGGATTGATGTACGCACCGAGGCTCATTCAAATCCAATATCACCGGTTGCAAGCGTTGCCATGTCACACACATGTGAACTCGATGAACTGGGTCCAACAACAGGACCAGGATTCATTGAACAGAACTAAGTTTTGGCAGAAACCGTTGTTATATTGGTATTTGAACATATGATATTATCTGCTCTAGGCAGTTATTCTCGTTGGATGTGGGATGCATAGATTACAGTTGAAAATTAAGCTTAACTAAATTAGCCAACAGTAGTGGTTAAATTAACCATATACTCTTTATTTTGTCGGACCGTAAGTGCCTGGTATTGATTTCTAAAATTATTTGTATGAAGTTGTTTTAGAAACTTCTTATACTGGTCTGCGCAAAATCTGATGAATATTATGTATTAAATTCATGTAACATGAATATAAATGATTACTTCCTATTTAGTAAATTTCTTTGCGCATTGTAGCGCATATAGTTTTCGTACACGTGTAGGACACAATTTTTTTTTGCATTTTTTGAATTTTAAATTGATTGTTACTTTTTTTGCAAAGTTTGAAAATTAAACGCTTCTTACATAATGTGCCTTGAAAACACTTTATTTATTCATTCATTTTTTTCTAGTAATCTCTATCAAAGCGCGTTGTTAACTTTCAAATTTTGTTTGGAAAAGAGTTATTATTTGATTTTTTAGCAGCAAAGGGCTGAACAAAACGCTTTTTAAAAAGTTTAGCTCGTCTAAACAGTCGCGGTCAGTGTGGCTAAACGTGGGCTACACAAAAGATAAGATTTCAAACATCAGTTACACGATTAATATAAAAGTTTTCTCATATACGAGTATGAAACTTTGCAGGAAGCCGTGTGAAATAAACTGCGGATGGCCCGCGTGTCTTTTACAGCTTTTGCTATACAAAAACTACAACAGTTATTCATTATATGACATGCCAGGAAGTTATTTTTAAGTAGGTATGCAACAGCACTAATACGTTTCTTAGTTGCATACCTACTTAAAAATAACTTCCTGGCATGTCATATAATGAATAACTGTTGTAGTTTTTGTATAGCAAAAGCTGTAAAAGTTATGCATAAAAGTATGTGTTCTGCAATTAAAGGTAGGTAATTACATAATACATTTATACTTTCGATAATAATTTCACTGCCTTTTATTAAAATACGTTTAAAGTACTATCATAATAACTAAATTTCACGTGAATTACCTACCACCTTATTATTACGAACTAATATTGGTAACGAATATTACTCAACTTCTTATTTCTCTACATCAAACACAAAATACCATAAACGAATTTTATACTTATTCCTACGCTGTATCGCATATTATAGAGATAATATTACACATCTAGCAAAGTATAGTAGGGTACAGAAATTGGGAAAAAATATTATATATTTCACGGTACACAGAATTTTATCGGCTATATGATAATCAGTTCCGCTTGACTTGGCCATGTCATGTGAGAGCAGACTTTTGATACTTTGCGACAAGTACATGCATGAAAGTATCCCGTGGAAAATAGGTATTATCCACTAATTTCTGTATTGCCCACGTACCCATTAATGGTGGACTTTCATGCAATTAGCAGGACTTGCTAAATGAAGGTAACTGGACGGTCTTTGGGGGAGGCCTAGCCTACGTCCTGGATTAGCCCCTAGGCCGAAAAGACACGGGCCTAGGGTCCTAGCAAGCCTAGGTCCCTCATGGCGCAACATTCATACTTTTAAGTCTAGCTTGCGCCAGTGGATGTCGTTGGGCCTTTGACTGACTACATTGAGTGAAAAATTAAAAAAATCAACATAAAGCCTTTAGTCCGTCTTCAGTGGCATAAAAAAATTAGGAATAAACCTCATTTACAACCTTCACATTTTTTATCCCGAAGAAGTACCTGGTAAAGGAATGTAACCTATTTGTTATTTCAACGGAAATATTTTTTTAGGTTAACCCGCTTCGGTACACCCATAAATTGATAACTCTTCACAATATTTAAAAGGCCGTCGTATAGTTCATAAGAACATTTAATAAAGTTCAATTTACGCTAACTGAAATATAAAGAAAGATAAAAAAATCAATTGATCAAATAATGATCTTTTCTAGGACCCTAAAAGTACCAAAGACTTTTAGTTAAGTTAGTTCTTAGTAATAACTTCATAATTTGGTAGGTTTCATAAAAAAACAATATGATATTACTCAGTGCTCAGATTAAATTGCTTTCAAAAGTGCCCGAAACTTTTGAAATAGTAGTACCCAGTATTGCTAAAGTACCTAGGTACTTCACAACTAATGAATTGTTTTCTTATAACTATATTACCGATCAGATTTCAGACTTCAATAAGTTTATTTAAAGATATGCTTTAAAAGAAGTTATTAAGGCTTCCAGTCATATCTACAGAGCTGAGACGTGGCAACTCACGATATGGTTGGTCCACCAGTTCAAAGTCGCTTAGCGAGCTATGGAAAGAGCAATTCTAGGAGTTTCTCTGAAGGTCGCAACGAATACATCTGGCAGAGAACCAAAGTTATCGACATAGCCCAAAGAATTAGCAAACTGAAGTGGCAGTGAAAGCAGAAGAACCGACAACAGCTGGGGTAAACGTGTTCTTGAGTGGAGATCGCGACTAGGTAAACATAATGTAGGACGCCCTCCGGCCAGGTGGGTTGACAATCTCCGAAAGACTGCTGGCAGATGTCAGATGACAAGCAAGACATGGCACTCATTAGGGGAGGTATGTCCAGCAGTGGACTAACATGGGCTGATGATGATGGCGATTAAGGCTTCGAAAATTAAATCCTAGACAATTACAAATATATAAAATAAGATGTTAATTATTTTTTCTTCACTAGAAGTGAATAAGAAACAACCGGTCTATATTTTTTTATAAACTTATCATTGTCTCATGTATGATTTCCCTACCTAAATCGAAGTAAAATTCAAATTAGATAAATTTCAATACTTATTATTAAGCTAAGCACAACATCGAACTTCTTCTTCTTCATAATATCTAAATTCTTACTATACCCTACTTTGTAATAATGTTTTATCTAGGATTAACTGAGTGCCCGCAGTTTCACCCGCGTAACTCCCGATCCCGTGGGATTTTCGGGATAAAAAGGGGACCATATATACAGGGTGGAATTTTGTAATGCCACCCGGAGGGAAAGTACTCTTAATACTGTAGATAGAAATAACACCCTGTACTTTTATTGCATAGATCGTTAGGGTCAATAATAAGGATGAAATCTTTCAAACAAACTTAATTAATTAAATGAAAGGAAAGGAAAACCATGAAATCTTAAATTATTTTAATTATTTACAATAAAAAGTCAACTAACTAATTAGTTGCTCGAAATGGGCTCCATTTTCTAGGATACACAAATTTATTCTTCTAACGAATACATTTCTAGTAACTTTTAATAACGTGTTGTGGTGAATATTATAAATCGTATTCTGAACTTCAACTCTCAACTCGTTTACATTCGCATAAGATTTCATGTAAATTAGATTTTTTGCACAAAAAAACAACTAAAGGGGTGAGATCTGGTGATCTCGCAGGCCATCTGATTGTGCCCTTGGTACCAATCCAGGTATTAAAATGGTTATTAATGTAGGCAGTAGTGATTCTGCTGTTATGGGCTGGAGCACCATCTTGCTGTAGAATTATTTGGTTTCGCTCTGCCTCGGGGAAACCATTTAACTAATTTCTTAAGAGATCCAGTATTTCAAGATACTTGACAGTGTTTAAATGACCTTGGTACACGTGGACTCTAAATATTAATTCGTCATTTTTAATGGATAAATGACGACAATGATAATTATTAATTACTGACACAAGTAAACAGATGGATCTTTAAGTTAAAGTGCTTAACTTGACCCATTCAATTTATAATTTAAGATTTCATGGTTTTCCTTTCATTTAATTTATTAAGTTTGTTAGAGAGATTTCATCCTTATTATTGACCCTAACGATCTATGCAATTAAAGTACAGGGTGTAATTTTTACAGATTTTAGTCGGTTCGAATCCCGGGTGTGGCAAGCGAATTTTCGAAAATCTTTGAATGCAGTTTTCTTTCTTTTCAAAATTAAAGGAATGTTTTCTTTGAGTACAATTTTCTATCTACAGTATTAAGAGTACTTTCCCTCCAGGTGGCATTACAAAATTCCACCCTGTATATGTCATAAGCATTAAACTCTTTTTTTCGCGAAAACGAACGCAATTCTACATAAAATTAGTTTATTAGTTTACATTTATAATTTACACTCTTGTACAAAAAAAAAGGTTATGCGAGCTTTTTATTTCTTACTCTTTGAGTACCTAGACAAAAAATATTAATTATAGAAAATAATCGGTTAAACTAAATTTCTAAGTTTTGGTTATGGTTTATTCTTCTACAATATTGCTGTTGTAGGAAAATATTCACTTCGACTCATCAGGTCTTGGTTCACCAATTCCTGATGGTGAACCAAGTCTTGATGGGCTATTTCAGCCATTTTTCCCTGTTTTTCTGTAGTGTGTCTCCGAAATGTATCCGAAATATATAAAAGATCGAGAGATCAGCAACCTTGCGTGCGGATTTAGACTGTTAAACCCAACAATTTATTTTCACCCAACATTCAAACATTAAACTCACTATTTATCCTATAGGCTCCGGAATCAGTCTGATCGCACGTACAGTTATCTACAGGTAAATGCAATGCTATATGCTATTTATACTGGCCAAAGGGGAATAACTAGGGCTCACGGCCCTGGTTGTTAATAAATAAGAGATTGATTACCTGGCAGAAAAATGAACTCAATGCAGAAGTCGCTTATCAAAAATCTCAAATAAACAAGAGTATGGTGCACACAAATTGCAACGCCTTATCTCGAAAAACATTTGAAGTTGAGGTCTTCCAAAAAACAAAAAGCCGCCTAGAAGTCAAAAGAGTAATTACAAAACGTGGGCAGAGAAAAGGGAATGAGACTTTGTAATTACCAATTACGTTCGTTATCCTGTCATGTGGATTTCCGCCCGCGTGCGGGTTTGGTCAGAGCGTACGGGCTACCCACAACCTATCCATATTAATATTTAAATGAGGAAAGTTTTGATTCCTTGGATTGAATAGATATTTCGTTATTAGAATAGATACTACAAATAAAAATTTAATTTTCCAAAAATTTTGGGATCCGTATGAAACATTTAATAACCCAAAGTGTAAGTGTGTGTAATAAATTATAAGTTGAAAATTTCGTAAAATACATGTGCGAAGCTTCGCACATATATTTCATTAGATTGTCATTTTTGTCATTAGAAAAACGTGTGTTATATAAGATGTTTTTCTAATGACGCGGGCCGCACGCACGCGGAACGCGGATTGCCTGTAGCGACACGACACGCACGCAGACTAGGTCCAAACGCGTGCGGAAATCCGAATGATAGAAAAGAGGTTGTTAAATTATAAACAACGTAGGGGTAAGGAAGCAAGGCTAAGCATAACTGAAACTTACTACCCAGATTTCTAACAAGATGCTCTGGTTTATTAAAAGTCAAAAACCTCATTTGCGCGGTGGGTGAGGGTCCGGATCTTATTTATTAAGATGGATAGATAATTATTTATTTGGTTCAAAGAATAAGATGCCTGGAGCGAAATATTTATTTACTATCCATAGTTTCACATCCAAACAAAATTTAAGCCGCTTATGCCGAAAGATAAATTAAGTAGGTTACGCAAAAGAACAACACAAGTCATTCCATGAAATAAAATGTTGTAACGATAAAATTAAAATTGGCAGATTCTTTGAAAAAGCTTAATTTACTCAATCAGCATCCAAATTAACAGTGATTCCATAGAGAGCCACGAATACCGTCCAGTTGATCGCGAGCTCTCGGTGGGAGAGTACCTAACGCCCCGCGCCAAACCTTATCGAGAATTCTTATACTTGTGTCAAGTAAACTTCAACAAAACAAGCTTTGAAATTTGAGGAAAAGTGGGGTTGTGAATTTTTAGCTTTGTTTATAGGAAAGTTCAAAAGCTTTGAATTGAAAACAAGAAGAATGATTATTTTGGTCGCAGTGCTCGTATTTGTTGCTGGTAAGTTGAATATTGTACTTTAAAAGGTTGATCTGATAATATGAAAGGCTTTGGTATTAGGCACAAATAAACATAATTGACCATTTTATTTTATTTGCAAAATAAAACTATTTAAACCTGATTTGGTCCCAATATTAAACTTTTGTGAACAAAGTTTTATTCGCCAACGGCCTGTAAACATTAAATAAATTCTATATAATATGTTGTTGATTCTTCTTATTAATTATATCGAATTCGCATTACATTTAATATTTTATATTGATGGTTAAATTTAATAAAGACTCGGATATTAAATATAGCTTTATTTCCTATACTCGTAGACCTTACAGGACTCTTGGAAACGTCACAAAATTCAAATAAAATTGCACAAGTAAACAGTCGGATAGCCACACACCACAAAAACTTGAAAATATTACCCTCACGGGTACTGAATTTGGTTAACGGTTTTTTATTGCGGTTAGAACTTGTTGGAACAATATAAATCAAACATTACGGAGATGGTAACACGGCAAAACTTCTGTTAAACGAATTTATTCTTATTAAAAACTTAAACAGGTCATTTATAATGAGATTACTTAAGTTTTCTTACTTCTTTGTATCTACCGACTAAGCTTTAATATTACAGTATTAATATTTAGTATTACTAATATTAAGATGACAAGCATAATTATTAATCTTTAACTTGAAATTAAATTGAGTACGATCGTAGGTATATACTACCTGTTATAATTTTTAAATAGAAAATGAGGGAAGGCTATTATGTTCATTTACGTTTATGTAAGCTGTTATGTTTACAAAAGCTTACACAAACTTTCGTAAAGAAGCTTAATATATAAATATCCAGTGAAATGTGTTTCGAAAATTTATCTTTGGGAAGAAACAATGAACGCCAAGAAGGAGATCTTAAGATTAGAAGGCCGCGTTGAGAAATTATTTTTTAATTAAATTTGCAGTCTGGATTTGAACCTGCACATTGTTTTACAGACTCTCGATTGGAAGGTATCCGATAATAATTGATTTTATGTCAAAAAAATAAAAGGTAAAAAATTACCCATTTATTATGTACCTTATTTAATATTCTTTTTTAGTCGTAAGTGCTAAGTGAGATACAAAACATAAATTTATCTATATCTGATCTATCCTAATAGCTATCATATAGAGGAAAGAGTTGATTGTCTGTTTGTTAGTTTAAATAGCGTCCGAAACTACTGGACCGCTTTGAAAATTTATTTCCCCCTTAGAATACTACATTATCCCTGATGAACAAAGGCTATAGAATATTTTCAAAAACAGCTATGGATCCATATTAAGACTCCGGCGACACGGATGAATGATTTTTGATGAACTGATTTTTTCAAAGAAAACACGTTTACTTATTTATTTGCGTAGATAGGTAAATATTTCCAAAAAATCTTGTGGCAGAAACTTATGAGACTATTCAAATGCAAATAATAGCAGATCATGGTGAAAATATGCTCAAATTACAAATTATTTTGGTATTACGTTTGTATGGGAAATTCATCTGTCACCGGCATCTTCAATGATGTAATCCAACCAACGTGTATGTGTGCGTGAATTTTTTTGTTAAATATCCGTGCGAAGCCGTGGCAGACGGCTAGTGTTTGAAATATATCAGTTTCCTCAGATTGAAAAGCATTTCATATTCCTTTATGCATTAGAGGCAATTTTAAAAGCTAGCTATTTAAAAAGACTTGGCATCTTTCTTCTTTCAGGTGAGAAAATTTTTACTACTTATGTAGTATATTTTTAACCATCTTCAAAAAGATTCTGTGTTCGGCTGTTATTATGTTTGCAGATTTCTCCGCCAATCGTGGATCGATTTTGATGACAGTCAATTCTAATGTTTGCGGCCACAGCGTAGTTGATTCTGAGGGTGCTTTTAAATTATTATTATTGCTTTGGATTTTTACATTGTTATGTTTTTGGTGTATTACTCATTTTGTTTTAATTCTCTTTAAATAGTAACAGACACAATTTTTTTATATGTTTTTGAGATGGTCTGCTAATTTATGCTATGTACGATTTTACACATGGACGAACGAAATCTTTACATTGTCTCTGAGGGCACAACTATTTCATTTCTACTTCCACTCGATAGCTTACTTTGTTCTAGTATTTAGTATTTAATTGTTTTAGCATTCGTATAATTATTACTGTTTGTCGATTTATATAATTATTACTGTCTTTGTTTTGTGCTGTAACTGAGTTGTTTCAATGATCAAAAAATGTTTCACTCTCTCTATCTCTATGGTTTTTAGAATAGAATAGAATAGAATCTTTTGCAATCTATTGATCAAAAAATCTCAAGATCGTTCCATAAAAGGACCCGAAGGATTCGTATTTACCCAACCAAACCAAAAAAACAGACAGTGTAAATTTAAGAAATTTGACGTCTGTTTTTTTTTTCAGGAGAATATTTTTTTTGCCGTTTGTTTCACATAAGAAAACAATGTTCACTTACAATTATATTCCATTTTCTTTCTGAAGACGGCACTTCTTTTTTATCGCAAATCAATTATGGGAATAAATCATTTTTATTATATTATTTAATGGGATGATATCGTTAAGATGGGGCCAAATTGTGAGATGTGGCAAAAGTAACGGTCTCTGGGTTTATTACCAAATGTTTATGGATTCGTTTATTGATGAGTATTTTTATGCTTTCGTTAAATTGTATCAATACCTACAACAATAATTTCTTCACTCGGCTTTCTACAGTCAAAATAAGATATAGTTTTTATTTTTAAATTTAGTTTATGAAATACTTAATAAATAAGAATAACAAGAAACAAGAAGGGAGATTTTTTTTATCAACCATACCTTTATTAATAAAGATTATGACAATTAATTAACAGAAGAAATAGACTACTAGTATTTACAATTGAGACGATTCAGCTAACTGCAGACTGCCAACAATCTACAGGAAGCTCAACTGAAAAAGGTTTCCTATAACGAGCTCTGATAAAATGCGAATTAGACGATTGTTTTACGTTTTTCCGGGAATTGCTTAAAACACAAAAAAAAATCTTCTAAGTTCTAAGCCACAAAATCGCCTCTGCCTCAACGTGAGTAGGTAGCTTGCTAGCAACGCTAGTTTTCTGGCAGAGCCGTATCGTTGGCATTATGGATAATCTAAGAAGACCCGTTCTAAAAGCAATTAGCGATTTATTTATATTGGTAGATAGATAGATATTGGTGTAAATATATTATCATAATTTGACAAGATCTCATCGCAGTCTGACTTCGGACGTTTTTAGGTAGGTGGTACGCTCTAGTATGTGAAATAACTTATAGCTTGATTTGTGTTGCTTTAATCTTTACCAGTTTTAGTTTTTGAAAGTAGTTAAACATTATTAAGTTGCCAAATCAACATTATAAGTAGGTAAACAGTAGCATTATGCCAATTAAAATGCATCTTGAATAATTTTACAAACAAACAATACGAACTTCAACTTCGTTGTTTCGATTTTGCAATATTGCAAGCATTGTTTAAAAAGACAATGAAAAAAACAAGTGCCTGTGAGGAAGAGACCCTTGAGAGAATTAAACAAGTACGACAAGTGCGAGTGTAACTCGCGCGCCGAGGGTTTTGAACTTTTGTCGTTTAGGTAGGTACGTATATTGACGACCTGTTAGCGCGGTGGGCTTACAACGCAGGAGGTTGCGGTTTGATTCCCGCCTCGGGACTAATATTTGTAAGATCTGCAGATTATTTGTTCGAGTGTTCTAGTCCTTTTCTACGTACACAAAAATAAATCATCTAATGTGATACCTATATATACTTTATTAAGTATAACAGATATCGTAGTAGTACGAATTACACAAGCTTGCTTAGCTTGTCGCTAAATGATGTTGTGTGGATTATCCAGGATACATTACTCTTCTCATATTTTTTTGGAGCACGGTGGAATTCATGAATTCAATAATCATATTATCTAAATATTCTTCGAGCGCAGTGGAATACATTGGGTATGGACTTTAAAATTTTGAGAACAACGGTTTTGTGGCGCTGTGGAACCCTACTATTACAGTTACTACAGAGATTAGTGGGTAGGTAAGTGGGTTGGTACCTATAATTATTTTTTCGACTTTTTTCTTCGTATTTCACTAAGTATAAAACTAAGACGATTTTTAAAACCTGTTTTGAATTGTCGAAATCCATACCTTTGATTTGATATTGCTCTCAATGAAATAGCCCCCATTGTATGAAAATTCGTTTTTTGACCATATTTCGAAAAGTATTGTTTTTACAGACTTCTCTATATTTTTCCTGTAAAATATAGACCTATATCTACAAACCCTTAGTACATTTTATATAGATCACTCTGCTATCTTCGGAGATAGAGGGGGGGGAACGGTCAAATTTTCGACCTTTTTCAAAATATTTCGAAAAGTATAAAACCTATCGAAATTTCAAAAACTGCATTAGAATGTACAAACTGATACCTTTCATTTGATACCCAACTCGGTGGGGTAATCACCCCTTTAGAAATTTTTCCCGCCCTTTTTTGACCATATTTCAAAAAGTATTATTTTTACAGATTTCTCTATATTTTTCCTGTAAAATATAGATCAATACCTACAAAAACTTGGTACATATCAAATCGATCGTTCTGCAATCTTCGGAGATAGAGGGGGGGTACCGGTCAATTTTTCGACCTTTTTCAAAATATATCAAAAAGTATAAAATCTATCGAAATTTCAAAAACTGCATTGGAATGTACAAACCAATACCTTTCATTTGATACCCAACTCGGGGGGATAGTCACCCCTTTAGAAATTTTTCCCGCCCTTTTTTGACCATATTTCAAAAAGTATTATTTTTACAGACTTCTCTATATTTTTCCTATAAAATATAGATCAATACCTACAAACACTTGGTACATATCACGTCGATCGCTCTGCAATCTTCGGAGATAGGGGGGGGGGGAACGGTCATTTTTTTGACCATTTTCAAAATATTTTAAAAAGTATGAAATCTACCGAAATTTCAAAAACTATTTTGAAATCTACAAACGAGTACCTTTCATTTGATACCACTTTCGACTTTGTACGTTCCATTTAAAATTTCGATTTTAAAATTTGTATGGAAAATCTTCATTTTGATTTTTCATTTATTTTCATTTATTTTTCTATAAATATGTGCGGGCGCACAAAATGTATTATTATTTCAAATTTCAAGTCAATAGCTGCAGTAGTTTCTGAGATATTAAGGATTCAAAACACAAAACAGACCCAAAGCGATTTCATAAGGGTTTTGCAACCGATGGCAAAACCCTAAAAGCATAAAAGTCGTGACTCAGTTTTCATTTATTCACTTTTTTCAATTGAGAAGGCAAAGGGTAAAGCTAAGCGTAAAAGAGACCAGAGGAGTATTATTGATACTACATTTTATCAAAATGACTTTAGCCGTTTGGATGGAGGCAATGAAAAGTGTCCGCTGACACACTGGCACTCAAAAAACATAGACGCCTCGTGGGTACAAACATGTATTTGCTGGTTTGCTGGGAGATTGCTGGTTCGAACCCCGCAACAGATGTTAGTTAGATCGTTTGGTATTCCGTGTGTTTTCTCTGTATTTAAATATATATTCATGTATGTAATGTAAATTAAATCAGTTATCAAATACCACATCTATCCATAGCAAAAGCTCTGCTTAGCTTATTATTAGAATCACTCTATGGCAAAATCAATTTGAACACCAAGATACTAAGTGCGTATTCATACATCACCCGTTCAACATGATCCGTTTTATTTCGTGGTGGCATATGATGCCTTTGAAACGGGTTCATAGAACAGTATTCCTTAACCAATAAACGATTATTTCTAGTAACGAAGGATCCATAAATAGCGATCCTGTAAAAACAGATTCGCTGTGTGAATGCGCACTAAATGAAAATCAGCAGGATATGAGGTATTTATGCTTTATAAGCCGAACTGGATATTTCTTCCATGCTATTTACTTTTAACGTTTTCCAGGCGTTGTTTCTTCTCGTCCTTGGGTTTCTTTATTCGTGTTTTTAGTATCACGAGGGAAGGTTTTATAGTAAATACCGTTACCGTTTGGGACGATTTGTTGGGAGAATCGTAAAAATGTCTCTAACAATAGCAAAAGCTGTGTCAATTTGTCTCGGTTATAACGTGTGATCTAGTGAAAGGTGGTTTTCTTTTACCGAGCATGGTAATCTGGCATCAGAAACATGTAAGTTTTTAATTTACTCTTGACTTTCTGATACCGATACGTCTACAAGCGCGGAAAGCTTTTCCCTGTTTGATTTTTGATAATTACTGTCAGAGCTTATTATATCATCGGTGGCAGTTTAGCTCAAGGACGTAATGACTGTTGTGAAAACCTGCGTAATTTGCCTCATGTTTGTCGTAAATGCTACGCTGCGTAGCAATTGCTACGAGGTTATCTATCATGTTGTAGCACATGCTAAGGTTACTTCGTAGCACTAGAGTTTCAGTTTTTTTTTAAGTTACCGTGTTATATGCTACATGTTTACCTTAACAAGCGTTACAATTTTAGCGTAGCGAGTGCTACAATTTTGGCCTAGCAAGTGCTACGAATTTACTGTAGCACCATCGTAGCTCGTATCATCGTAGCCGTAGCGCTCTAGGGCGGCGTAGCTCGTAGAGGTTTAAATGATAATTATTGTTATTTATGATAATGTTTCTCTATCTCTACCTCGATCTCTATCTCTATTGAAACACTGATTAAGAGTACCTAGAAAAAGTAGACATCATTTCTAATAATATAACGAAAGATTATTTTCATATTTATGATTAATATAAATAAATATGCAATAGTTCAAAAGAATGGTTTGCTGTGCTGGAAATGCATCTATAATACAATAGAAATGAATATTTAAATCAGCTTTAACGTCTGGTGTTTAAGAAACTGAATTTTAATTACCATCTGAAGGTCATGCTGCCTTCCGTTATCTTTCTAGATTCAAGTATAATTTGGTTCATAGGTTCCTGAATAGACGTGCCAAAGCAATTATGTTTGTTTAACCCAGTACTATTGTTCGAGGAGTAATTGGATCTCCTGACCAATCAATGGTTCATGCAATTGTTGCGATTTACTTAAATGGTAAAATTCAAAATATAGACAGCAGATATGTTATAATCATCATCATCATCATCAGCCTATAATAGTCCACTACAGGACATAGGCCTCCCCTAATGAGCGCCATAGATGGCCATAAATAGCCCAACCCGCATGCCCAGCGTGGGGATTATGGGCAATAACCCCCACATAATGATGCCATCTATGTTATAATATCTCTATTAAAAGACTACCGTGGACTTTTAGTAGTGTAATTTCCACGGTGTATTTAAACGTCTATGTATAAATCATGAAGCTCTATTTTACAGGAAAATATTTAGTTGTACGTTGTAATAATTATTTTCATTGGTATCTCTGATCCAATTTCTTTGATAATTGAACATAACAAATTAATAAAAATGAACATAAATTTTTAAATTTGATTAAAAATACTATACGTTCAGAAACCCTCGAACATCATCTGTACTGTACAAATAATATAATGAGGAAAGATTTCATTGTTTGTTTGTTTGTTTAAATTGAAGAGGCTCCAATACTACTCGACCAATTTGAAAATTTATTCACCGTTAGAATCCAAAAATTTTCCTAATAAACATAGACTTAGATAGATTTTAAAATAAATTAGGGATCTGCATGAAAAAAATCAATTTTTGTTAAATACACGTTCGAAGCCGGGGCGGACCGCTAGTGTGATACAATTTCCTTCGATGGTCTCTCACTTGACTTCTAGTGAGGAGCCTAACAGTTAAGATTTGAATTTTACCCACCAAGTTGAGGACAGTGGAGCATTCACTTTTCAGTCAGTAAAGCAGTATTTTACCTCGACGAGCAAATTAAAGGCATTCATTCAGCCGTGTCCCGGGAACTTCCGAAGGCTCAGCCATTTCAGAAAACCCTTACATTACGTTGATAATCTACAGAGTTCGGGTATGAGCTCTTATTTTACTGTTTATCTTATTAGATGCTCGTTTTGATACAATAGAAGGCAAATACTATAGTAAATTCTTTATTGAATCTAAGATTTTTAGTTATTATAGTGCGTAAGCCCTCGCACTCGGGGTAATAATCTCTAGGAAATTAAATATTCGTGGTGTAGTGGTTAGCATACTCCCGTACTACCCGGCCGCGGGTTTGAGTCCCGCCGAAATCGAAAGTTTTTATGATAAATATTTAATTTGTATCTAACTCGAGAAATGTATCATTGCCTGGCGGGCAAAAAGAATGTTAAAAATGTATAATATGAATATTTTTTATCAAAATAAAATAAAACAAAAAAGTTTAATCTTCGAACGTTAGTGACAGCAGACGAACATTTTCAAGAACCTGTATAGGCTGTATCCTTTTTATGTTTTTTCCAGAACTTGATAAATAATTTATTATTAATTTTACGCCTCGATGGAGGATCCCATTATCAAGTTGACCGGATCGGTCAACTTCCTACGAGATTGGTTGATAGTATTCAGTGTTTATTTGTGATTGGTTCTTGCCGATGTTGTGTCATGGCTGCGGTCTCCTATTGGCTGCATCGAACATGACGTGATGATTCAACCGCATGGTAGGCTCTCTGCGCCAGCGCCTGATTGGTGCGCAGTACTTGTAGTGGACTTCATTTCGTTGAAAAACATGTATCAGTCAGATTGACGTGTTCGGAAATGAATCGGCGTGAACAGATAGTATTACATCATAATTATGCCTTACTACCTACGTAATGCAAAGCAAACGCCTCCCTTGACATCTGACTATAGAACTGAAGCAATCTCGAGAGCCGTATTATTCCAATCGCTAAGCCCCTGTCTATTCCCGTGAGACAAATTAATTCACTGCGGGCTCACCGCAGGGCGTTCCTAGTAGAAATAAAACATTAAATATCAACTTATTGTCAAATAGAATTAAATGAAACAGAGCTTTGCATTGTATAAAAAGCTCGTATTTCTCTAAAGGTCGTCGAGTGAATACTACTGTGCTTCCGATGTAGAATTTTATTGGATGTGAATCAAAAATAGCACACAGTAGCTACATGAAAAACGAACCTTTCTGTCAAACAGTCAGTGGAAAACCAATTAAAAATTTAACTGCGGATTCGCAAAATTCCAATGGCAAGGAACGAGTCGAACTTCGTCTATGCACCAGCTTTTATAGAATTAACCAATTATTCAAAATCAACATAGAATATGATTCCTAACCGCTAACTTTAAACAGCTGCTAACCAGTGTTATTTATCACTCAGACTTATGACAATAGAAGAAGACAGATAGAGAATAACAGTGTTTTAATTAAGTAGACTATTTTGAATAAAGGGTTACCCCAAATCGTAATTCTATGTTGATTTTGTGAAACTATTAGGCCCCGGCCGCACTGCAGTTTGGATGGTAGTTAGATATTTTAACAACTTGCACGATTGTCTTTTGTTATTATTCACGTAGCGTCATGAATCTGGACCTCCAATGTTTAAAAACAAAAAGGAGTCGCGCCGACTTGTAAAATCGATACTAATATTACTCGTATAAAGAGAAAAGATATGATTGTTTGTTTGATTCAATTGAATAGACTCCGGAACCACTGGACCGATTTGATAAATTCCTTCACCATTACAATTCTGCATTATCCCTGTTGAGCTGCTGTAACATACATATTTTAAACATCAGCGTAAGCTGATGCTGATATTCGCAATTCGCATTAACCCATGGTTATAACTGAAGACAGGGCGCTATAGCGCTCATTAGGGGAGGCCAATGTCCAGCAGTGGACTGATATGGGCTGATTATGATGATGATAACTGCGTTGGCGCTGACGTGTGTGACCCACGGTACTAGCTGACGACACGTGACAACGTTTCTCTTTATCACCTCGTACCCAAACCACAATTAAATTGTACATAAATCAAACGACTTACGATTAGTGATATGAGTAAACTATGCAGGACAGTATTTGCAACAGCATATATGAAGTGTTGTATCAAACACATACAACATACATCGGTTATTCCAATTATAGTCCAACCGGCCGGAACACAGATAATTTTAAGTCTCAATAGACTGGTTGCTCATGTGAACCGAGCTGTCGAGCCTCCTCTAATATTAGAAATTTGGTGACTATAATACGCAAGTGGGCCGTGAAGTGACATAATATTCTGTGACTATAATATTTATGAGACCTTCTTATACCTATTTATGTCAAGAAAATAAACGATATTAATCTATTGCATAAAATGAGGCGGAAGAATTTAGTTATCAGCTACAGGGATAAGTTACAAATCTATGGAAAAATCTTACAGCCGTTACAGCTGAACCGCAGAATAATTTAAAAAAAAACATAAAGTGCTTTATTTCATTTAGACCTCACAGGTATTTCATAATACCTAGATTTATACATATAACTTTTTTGAAAATATTCTATAGCCCATGTTCATGAAAAAAAAATCAAACCGGACCAGTAGTTTCTGAATAGGTTCTATTCAGTTCAAACAAACAAACAATCAAATCAACCTCTTTTTAATATTAATATAGATATAGATTAGTATTAGTGCATGCCCAGCGTGGGGATTATGGGCAATAACCCCCACATAATGATGCCATCTATGGCGCTCATTAGGGGAGGCCTATGTCCAGCAGTGGACTATTATAGGCTGTGGTGATGTTGATGATGATGTTGAGATTAGTATAGATGAAAATAATACCTTGGTCACGCTTGGTGGTGACGTAGCCCGAGATGACAAGTACTTCATATTCGGCTCTCGTGCAAGCTATCCAATAAAGTCTAGTCTCAAATAACGGCGGTCTTAAGCGGCCATTACCGCAAATTGTTAGACGTTGGTACTAATCACATCAGAGGTTTTAGGTATAACTTTTTTACCTATTTATTTACCTACTGACCAACGACTTTGTTAGCAATAACGCGAAAACAGCTCTTTTTAGTATATTTGTAATGGCACCTAAAATCTACATTAATTTACCCATTGACATAAAGAAATGTAATGACATGACATTTTAAAATTTAAATATAAACTTTGACATTTTACAGCTTGAGTGAATATTTTGACGCAGCAGTATTATTGTTAATGTAAAGAAGACAAGTTTTTGATAAACACATTATTTTCAATTCATTAGAAATAAAAAATATTTATACAAATTTATTATTTATAGCATTGCTTAGTCGTGTAAAAATTTTAAATTTTTTCAACATCCTTTGTTCAACGTAATTTTAAGATAAATTCCCCAAACCTAAATCAGTACCCCGATTTAGGTTTGGGTAGGGCTTTAACTAGTTTTAAAAGAAATGGAGTTGATATTATACGTTTGGGTGGGACAATGTTATACAGGTTTTCATCTTATCGTAACTTCCGGGTAAGAACTGTAACCTGTATTGTTATTCGCGAACATAAAATCTGAATATCCATCCACTTTTTCAATTTGCTAGCTGAACCGCAACATCTGTGATCAAAAAAGTTTTATGCGGTGAAGGTTGCCACCAGGAAAGTTACATTTTCGTCTTTATAATTTTTTTCATGAAATAGTCATCTGGGAATAATAACAGGTGTCAGAGGGTCTCGTAAATCTAATTAACGTCGGGAAAGGAAAGGACTGATGAAATAAACTGTTTAAATATTTACATTTCACAATTATATGAAATGAGGTTCACGTCATAATATAACTGAGAGTTACAGGTAGGTTAACCTGAAAGCGTAGGGCCAAAAAAAGAAGTTTAACAAAAAATGGAATAAGAAAAAACGGCTAGGGGGATGACTGGACTTTTCAAAATAAAGATTCCAGTTTTCCCCCATAAGGGATATTTATCAAGGGGAAACCAGAAAAGCCAAATCAAAGAAATCGTAACAATATATGAATGAGTCGGTTGGATATTATTTATTGTGTCTCACTGCATCATAGGGGCCTTTTTCATTTCCTTGCCAGAGTTGAATAACTAGATCTCTCAAAAACCTTTTACTTGTCTAATACACATTTCCGACTTTTAAAAAGCCATGTACATTGGCGTCACATAAATGAAAGTGATTGACGAAATAAAGTACCTTAAATAAAGGGCATCGGGGCTTTTTAGCATAAAATAAACATAAAACAGGAGCAGCCGTGTGATCTATGGACCCGACCCTAAACTTTTTGTTTGAATTGGACTCTACATATAGTTTTAAGAGCTACAAAGCAAAAATTCATATAATAATGAGTTAGCTTACTAGAAATCAAATGTGCTCTTACCTACTCTCCGACAAGAAAGCACTGGCAGAGAGAATATATTCTTAATAATTACTATTGGTCTACAAGATCGTCAAGAGAAAATATGAATCACCCCTCAAAAGTTCGCATCCATCAAAAATGAAATATATATCCATCAATCAAATATAAATTCACTGTAAAAAAATTGGGTTGCATGCTTCCATGCAAGAAATGACCACTCAATACTGCTTCATATTAAAAGTTTCGGACACGTATGGTGTGTGAGCTATAAATTATTGCCGAAGCTTCACAACAATTTCAGCTTGCTATGGCTGTATAAAAACCTAGGCAACAACATTCCCAGTACCCAATATAACATAAAACTGTACATATAACTTAATAGCGAAATATTCTTACTCCCGACACCTGATAAAGAAAGATAACCCTATTTCAAGCATTTGCAAGAACAACAAAAAATCAAGTAATATTTTCGAATCACAAAAAACCATTACACCCGTGAATTAGACAATAAACAGCACAAACAACAAATAAGAGAAGGAATTTCCTTCGCTTGTTTGTCGTTAAATTGCGTTCATCAAAAGTGTCAAAGTTTTCGCAATACCGAATTCGAAGACATGGCTATGATATACAATATGACAGTTCACAATTTGTTCTTTTGAATTATTTAGGATCCGACTGATATCACTCTAGATTCTAATAAATAATATGGATAAAAAAATATTCGTTAAATTTTCTATTAAATTAGGCGCTATATATATCCCTGTTATAAGTTACATTAAAACATACTTTCTATCTTATATTTAACTAGTATTTAGACCCTTAAAGTATTGTCTTGATTGTTTTAGTTTAATTTCCGGCCTACCTTAGCAGTCAAGTCCACCTTAATAACAAAAAACAAATGGGAAATTAGCAAGAGATCAAACTCATGAGGGGGTTATTATGGTGGGCTCATTTTCCTGATTGCTTAGAGAGCCAACAACGGGGGTCTATCTCGAGTAGTACAACAGACCCCCGTTGTTGGCTATCTAAGCAATCAGGAAAATGAGCCCACCATAATAACCCCCTCATGAGTTTGAAGGTATGACGTTATGAAATTTCCTTAAAGCCAAGTCGTACGGCTTTTCCTGCTGATCTTGACAGTAATATCACAATACATCTTTGAAAATCTAATGTATACGCACATTACGCACAAAAACAGAGACAACTTTTTGTAAAATAGTGATGTTCACTTGAAATATCTCAAGAAACAAGAACAAACTACATATCCCATCATACAGATTACATAAGGTAGGGAAATCATTTATGGGCAAATGCGTGCGCTTCTACTGAAGCTATGCTAAGCTTACACCTGAAGCAATTGAGCTTCGTAAATTTAAACAGTACATAATACAAAATGTTATTAAGAAAGCCCTCTTATAGGGCTAGTAAATAGTTGAATAAATGTAATATTTTGAAGTGTTAATTATGATTTTATCAAATTTGTTATAATTTGACTAATCTGAATGCTTTTACATGATTATAGATAGTTATTTTGAATTGAACTGAGTGACTTTTTCACCATACAGCCAAACCACAGACAAAATAAAATGAAATAATGTAATTTATTGCCCATAGGTACCAAGTACCTAACCTAAACTAAAGTAATGCCGGACAATCCACACATCAAATACTATACAAAAAATAAAAATAACAGGCAAATGGTTCAGCATTGAAATGATTCAGCATTGAGGCAAATGGTTCAGCATTGAAAAAATTATTAAGCATTGTGCTGCATGCAAAAAAGCATGCAGAGCTGATTTTAAATCTACTCACCTCGGATAGGTGGTCACCGAGGAGTTTGGATAGCGGGCTTTAAGTAGGTAGGTTTCTAATTGACTAAAAATATATTCAACTTTCCAATAACAGAAGAACTAAAACCATGCTTTATTAACTACATATTATGCTTACATATTTATAGGATCAGACAAGCGTTCGCTTTGCTCACTCTGTTCCATAAATCGCTTCCCAAACAGGAGACCTAAAAATATGTATACTGAGCCTAAGCTGTTGTTAGCTTTTATCTACATGACTTATAAATAGTATCGAAGATAATAACTAAACTCTCTTTTTATTTTTAGTCAGACTATAATATCTTTATATCTCACGCTGGGTAATGTTAATACTTTCTCACTTTTATTTGAACCTGGGGAGCAATACACGGTGTTTTATTAAGGCTTACGATGTTCTTATTAAAGCTTCGGCGACTGATTACTTTACCATACAAACGTAGTACCAAAATTATTTGTAATTTGCGCAAATTTTTAGCATGATCTTTTAAAGTAGGTACCTAGTATTTATCTAGGTACCTAGTATTTATCTAGGTAGGTACCTAGTATTTATCTAGTCACAATTTTTCTCAAAATATTTTCATAAATGAAATTAAACCTAATCGCATTTATACATCGAAGAGGATATTTTTTCATAGTATTTAATGTAGATAAAAAAAATCTTAAAAAATTTGTGAAAGAAACCTAAATAAATTCTATTCTAATACAAATAATAGCAAACCATGGTGAAAATATTCTTACATATTTTCACAAATCAGTTTAGTACTTACGTTTGTATGGGAAATGCATCCGTCGACGGAACCTTAAGCGATACAGGGTATTTTCGCCATTCTATACAAGACTAAATAAAGTTGGGGGTTATCAACCTGCATTATCCCTCTACTACTTCTATGGTTTATGTTATCTGTGATATGGTAATAAAGTCGCTTAGCGATGTATTAAGTGTAGGTACATTGTGAATTTACGACGTAAAGTAAGGGTTCATTTCATCAAACACATACTCCCGCTCCTATGCTATTCATTCAACCAACCACAAAAAAGCTACCTACATTGAAAGGGTACAGTGTAATCTAATAAATGTTTTATCGTTTTATTGACGTACTACGTCCGCTGTTATATCGTATTGACGAAAGTTATAAAGTTTTCTGACTGACTGCTGTGGAATTACGCTAAAACCAATTGACAATTGAAAACCATCAACGACCTTGAAAGACCTTTTAATGGCCTTCGCCATATAGGTAAATGATAATTGCGATGGCATTCAAATGGATACAAATGTGATTAATATAATTAGTGGTAAAGCGTATTCCACTTCCACAGGCGGTAAAGAAGCGAAACGTGTCAAAAAAATTACGAAATGACCTATATTTTGTACATTCTTTTTATTTCCCACGAAGTTTTTACTTTTTACTTTTACAAATACAGTATGTAGTATAGCTGTTTGAGGTACCGTGAAAACAAGGGAAATTATAACTCTAACGCTGATTGTTCACAGCTGGTTTATTGATATTATTTAGATATATATTAAGTTTCATACGGAACAATAATCATCACGTATTTACGAGGTTTTAGATATGAATTCATGTTTAATGCGGAACAAGATACAACACGTATTGCAAATAATTTTTAGTGAAACTAGAATGATCTGCCTTACACATTGTACTTTGTAGCTTCATAGAGCGAATTAAACATTCACACTACCCAAAGGTTAGCAGGTAAAGAATGCTATCTAGCATTATGTTCGCCTATGAACAACTCTTGTGCAATAAAGTATATTCTATTCTATAAATATAGGTTTTACACTGTAATGAACACACAACGTTTTACTTCAGGCGGTGGCGGTGCTGAGCTAGGAGAAGTGGACAGCTGTGACTCGGCCCAGCTGAAGGAATGCGTGGCTTTGATCCCTCGGACACATGTGGGGTTGCCGCGTACAAAGGAGGAATTAGACGCGCATTGCCAGTAAGTATTTAACCGATAAATTCAGTGTCGAGATTCAAGAAGATCACTCCTGATTCAGAAATCCAGCTTACGTAACCCGAATCTAATGAGGGTTTGGATATTTATAATTTGGACAAAAGGTAAAATGCGTAGGTAACGCATAATCCTCTCCCAATTAAAATTATGGAACGTCTAAAACTCAAATCATTAAAAATCCTGACGCGCGTATCTCTTGTTCCTTTTGATTAATTAATTAATCAGTCAAGTCAACGAGCCAGTTAGCCTTTTGAACTCGCCTTGCCTTATTTATTATTTCACCGAGTTAAAGTCGGATTTGGAAGTAAGTCATTATTTTCTGAAGTGTCACATCTTTGATGCGGGTCTCAAACCTTGTAAGGCTACACCTGCTGACCAGGATTTGAGTTGGCCCGGTTGGCTAAAGTACAACATACGACTAATATAATCGGTTATGGAAAAAATATTTTTCGGTTACTTTTTTTAGGATACAGGTATTTTGTTACCTAATCGTAGGCGCTTAGAGAGTCTCTAAGCGCCATTGTGAAATAAAAAAGACCGAAGAATACACAAAGGCTAAGAAAGTGGTTAAGGAATTAACCGTCCTCTCTGGGTCTTCTTACATCGCTATAAAAGCAGATTTATCGCACATAATAACAGAGGCGTCCCACCTATATTTCAAGCGACGAAAATTCATTATTTTCGTTTAAACAATGAAAATGTTAAAAGGTTTACCTAAATGACCTCATCCTCACTATTAATACAATTCCCTCAAAATTCTCGTTTCATTGGAAACAATTGTCCTGTAAATATTTTTTGGGTTCCATGGGTAATGAAATATAAGGAATTCGAAAATGTTGGCCTGGCCACTGATTTCAAATGGCAAACCGTAACAACGAAATAACATAAATCAAGTTTACCTTTTGTTGCCCTCCAAAATGGTAGAGCGTCCACGGTTGAGAGATCAAAGGGTGTGAGTGTGAAATTACAGATGTAATGGCAAAAGTTTTTCTTACATGGACAATCATTTATTATTCTGAGCGCTAAATAAAATTAAGCCAGTGGGAGTCGGGGTCATGAAGGTTTCGTTGCGAAATCTGATAGAATCATCAAACAAACTACAAAGTTACTTTTAGGAGATAGTACAAAGTTATACATAATAATGTAATCAGCATACTATCACACTAATATTATAAACTCCAAAGTTTGGATGGATATTTGTAAATACTCTAAACATAGCGACTAAAACAATCGGGTAGAATTTTAGCCCTGAAAAAAAAAAACACTGTATTTTAATCTTCACAATTCGAATAGAAATACAAATATTCGCCATCCTTCAGAGATGCTGAAGCCATTCAGTTAATCAAATAAGTCCCCATAATTGGGTATTTGTGTTTGTTTTAATTGTTGGCACTTCAGAACAGTCCCGTTGAAGCAATCCAGTAATAAAAGAGAGTGTTTCCTGCTAGTGGGTTAACGACTTCCCCTCAACACAAAATCTAATAAAATTAAGCGATTCAGCCAGAGCATCGAGGAAAATGGAAAGAAAAGGACACAATGTGTGGCCGAGTAGGTAACCGATTTATGTAGGGATCAAATGATTTATAATTCATTGAAAGAGTCAAAGCATAAAAATATTATTTAATATCAGTGGTCAATTGCACAGTTCCACACATCCCTACAGCAGGAAATAAAAAAGTTATATCGACTTTGTAAACCCTTTTTTATTCATTCTAACGCAATCGTAAAGCTAGTTCCGCCATTGGACTTTGAATACAATATTCATTGTCATGTCGAATGAAATAGCTTATTACCGTAAACGAATTAGTACCTACCGCTATCCAACGTGGCAATGCTGCCAGCATTCTGGGCACTCTGCCTTCTGGTGACGGCTTAGATTTTTAGGAAGTATATATAATAGTTTAATTCTGTTAAATTCTGTAATTTTCTTTTTAAATGCAATGCAATATTGGTGGACAACGTATGTACGATTTGGAGATACTCGCCCTGTGTGTTCCGGTCGTTTTCTATGTAAAATAAAAAGTATGTCAGTCATCTAGTACCTATAACATAATCTCTGCATAATCTCTTCTGCCCAATTGATGATTCTTTCATACAACATTAATACGTGATTCGTTAGTACAGAAGTTACTCTGTCTGAGAACCACGCATGTTCTTATAGAGGCAAACAAAGCACAAGTTCAACAGCTCAGTTGAAGCCCCAAAGCGATAAACGTCTTAGAGTAAAGTTCACTGGGTAGGTAATAAGTAATTGTTTGAAGTTTAAGTTATAGTACCTCTTTGTAGGCATAGTACAATATTCTAAGTAATTGTACAAGATCAAATGAAATTTAATCATTGGTATCTAAACATTTTATAATTATAAACTTTACAGCTTACATTGTCAAATCTTCGTTCGTAAAGTTTTGATTATCGCTATAGGGAAAATTGTTT
>OZ007531.1:6380973-6620427 GCA_963931895.1 Eupithecia pulchellata
ATATTTGATTGTTTGTTTGTATGTTTGTTTGTTTGTTTGAATTGAATAGGCTCCGAAACTACTGGACCAATTTGAAAAATTCTTTCACCATTAGAATCCTAAATTTTCCGTGATGAACATAGGCTATATAATATTTTCAAAAAAGTTAGTGATCCGCATGAAAAATTCAATAATTGAACCGTGCGCTGTATATTCAACCTCTTTATATTATGGCGCGTCATAATAAAAAAAGAGGTTGAATATATAGCGCACGGTGTTTGCTTTTTCTCTACGGCCAGTGTCAGTTATGGAGTGTCGAGTCAATGTCAAAAACCCCAATGCTGTTAAAAAAAAGTAAGGGATCCGTATGAAAAATGTGAAACCCATCGTGTTAGTGTGTATAATTTCTGAAATTTTTGTTTATTACCCGTGCGAAGCCGGGGCGGACCGCTAGTCTGTAATATTTTGATAAAAAAGTAAAAAAGTTCCGGCGTTATTTTTTTTTTTTAATTTGGAAAGGCAAATAGCAGCACGTACGACTTTTTTATTAAATAGCGATCCAAATTCGAAAGTCATGTCGCCACCGTTATTAACTGCGCTGAAATAAGCCATTTGTCACTTATTGCCCCTTCTCGATTAAAAGCGATGAAAAAACCATTTGTTATTTATTAATGAAAATAAGGTACCTACCTAGGTAAATTATAAAAAAAATATTCACAGGGCCTTCCAAACCGGCATGTCCTGTATGGACAAATGGATCAAGCGCTGCCTGCCAACAGACGGACAGAAGTTTCTACAGCAGCAGATAGGGGGCGCGCGAGCGCTGATGCAGTTCCTCTGCACTAATGAGACCGCTCTACGAAAAGGTTAGTCAATATAATTAGAAAATACTGAGTATGCCATTTTCACTGTTTGTTCTCTCAATATTAAAATCTGTCTGTTCATCTTTCACGCCTAAACTACTGAACCGATTGTGATAAAACTTGGCACATACGTTATCTAGACCTGGAGAAAGGACATAGGATACGTCGCGTGCAAATGCTATTTATAATCGATCGGTATAGGTAGTTTTAGATAAAGGTAACCTGTTCATTTGTTTCCGACAGAGTTTCTACGAGAGCCGATGTGTTGGAGCCGCGTGTCCCCAGACTGGACGCAATGTGTGGACCAGCTGCAGGATGCTGTGAGGGAGATCAGGGAACGTGCTCAACAACTCACCTACTTCGACAGGAACGCTGAACTTTGCTGGTAACACATTGCACTGATGATATTTCAGAGTTTTGAATTTGGAATGTCATGTGTGAGTGACATTCTATTTTTGTAATGGATAAGGCACAACGCATCTACCGTGGAGTTATGGAACTACGCAAATTCCATACAAAAATGGAACGTCTCGTCATCGAAACGATATTAACAGCTCACCGAACTTGAAGTTCACCCGGAGCGTCGTCGTCGGGCATAATTTTTCGGCATCATTTACGATTGTTTGTTGGTGATACCTTCCTACCTTATTTTAATCTTAAAAACTTTTTTGTGTTTGGAAAGGATGACAGCTATCGCTAAAGAAGTTATGCCGGGATTCATTTTCATAATTTAACCGTTGTTGTTTAATGTTTTTGGGTTGTACTTCGTTCTCAAGTAAAATAATAAAATTCCTGCTAATAATCTATATATCTTTACCTAAGAAGAAAACAGGGAAGCGATATATAAATCATGTAAACCGATCATTTCAAAAAATGCACGCGCAATCTTAGCTATGCACGGCGCCACTCCCTACCTTTAAAAGAAGTGGTAGGTATTCATAGTAGATAGCCTTCTAAAACTGTTTTTATAATGTACTTACCTACTAGCCTCATTTTGAAGAAATAATATGTCTCAATCACCTTTTCCGAAAGTAACAGATTTTGTAAATGTTTTTCTACGTATATGAAAGTCGGAAATAAACCTTTGTCATAGGTAGGTTGGTATAAATCATCATCTTCTTTCACTTTACTCCTAAGAATTTTCCCTGCGACTAATGAAACTAATCAACAATAGGTACCTACATAACAAAATTATTTTCGTTAAAATTATACTGTTCAGCTTAACGATGTTTTACATACAGTGGTGGTCATATAATTAAGAACGCTGAGAAGATTTTTTCAAACTAAGACGCAAAACTAATTACATGCAGTTTTTTTTACTTCTCTCGGTATCGTAAAACCTTACCATAATACCACTGTATTCATTGATACACATGATTAGCTAAAAATAAACAGACAAACTTTTTACACCACTTCTAAACATAGTATACCGGTTTACTGGCTGGTCACGTAATTAAGAACGCTAAATAGTTTATACCTTTATTCAAATTTAAGTAGTCGATTTGTTACGATTTGTATAATATTGGCGCCATATAGTGCTGTAAAAGATTAAAAATGATTGCTTCTTATGAAAAACAATGGGAAAAATTAAAAGTTGTGATAAATCTACAGGGGAAGTTATAATAAAACTTTGCCGGAAGAATTGGTCTTATAAAAAGATAGCCGACCATCTGTAATGTTCAAAAACGATGGTTTTCCACGCTGTGAAGCATTTTGCTACTTATCAAATTAATTCTAATGTTCTTCTAATGTTCCACGGGTACCTAAAAAGAGAAAAACAACTCCTCGAGATGACCGAAACAACGTTCGTAGAGCAAAACAAAATCCTTTTAAAGGGCCCAATGAGCTGAGAAAATAATATTTTGGTGAAAACCACCCTTCAGCAATCTCAGCACGCACTATTCGAAGACGTTTGGTTAAAGAAAAAGTTCACGGTAGGATAGCAAGAAAGGTGCCCATGTTGAAACTTTGCCACAGGCAAGCCAGGCTTGCATTTGCGAGAAAGTATGAATACTAGACTGTGCGACAGTAGAAAAAATAAACTTTTTTCTGACGAGACGAAAATAAACAGAGTATGTTCTGATGGAAAACGATATGTACGACGTCCCCCGAATACAGCATTCGACCCTAATTACACGAAAGTTACATTAAAGTAGGTACGGTGGTGGAAATGTGAAAATGTGGGGGTGTTTTTCTGGACATAGTGTTGGACCTGTAAAGTTGATAGACGGTAACATGTATCAGTTCCAATACAAAAATTTACTGGAAGAAACAATGTTACCTTATGGTGAAGACGTTCTACCGGTTATTTCAACATTTCAGCATGACAATGATCCAAAGCACACTGCACGCAGCGTAAAGGAATGTCTTACAGCGCAATCAGTTTCTGTCTTAGACTGGCCAACTAACAGCCCAGATCTAATCCAATAGAGAATCTATGGTTCGATGTAAAGAAAAAGGTTTCAAATACACAGTGTTGGAATTTAAGAGAACTGTACGTAGGTACGACGTTTTTATAGAAGAATGGATCTATTTCTCTTGCGAAATTTCAAAAATTAATAGAATCAATGCCTCGGCGGTGTAAAGTTGTAATTAAAAACCGTGGATATGCAATTGACTATTAATTTAAAAAAAAAGGTATTAATTTGCTTTTTAAATTTTCTGCGCTACATACTATTGTGTAAGTGTAAGTGTCATACAAAACAATTCCCGAGCAGTTAGTTAATAATAAATCGTTCTTAATTATTTGTCCAGCTTCAAGTACCATTTGAATGTGTTACTTTGGTAAAATAAATAAAAACTTTTAAAAAACAGTTAGCGATTTCATTCTTTATTGCTAAGCCACGTTGCTCTAATAATGTGGCTATTTAATAACATACCTAGTTGCCTCTCAGAAGGTACACATCTCTGTGTATGACACGATTTAAATTAAAAAACTTCTATAGCTTAAAATCGTTCTTAATTATATGACCACCACCAAGTATATATATTTTATGTGATATACTTTTTTCTAATTTCCAAAACCTTACGCTTCCACCCACATTAAAACTCAAAAAAATCCCACATAACTAAGTTTTTTTTATTATACATATACACCGAGGCGGGAATCGAACATGCAACTTCCTGTGTCGCAGGCGGTCCTTCTGCCACCGCGCCACAGAGGTCGTCCAATTAGTGAGAAACTTCCTCAGCCAAACGTATCGTAAGCCTCTTTAGTTTGCCCACATAGAATTTTGCGCCGCTCTTGATTCTATAAATAAAAGCTATCTAGAAATAATTTCCGATGTATAAATTTTCTGACGTGAGAGGCTTCTTTCTTCATTTACTAGCTGGGTGCGGTTTCACTAAACGTAACGATCCCGTGGGATTTTCGGAATAAAATGTGGCCCATATTAACTGCCTGTGTGCCAGGATTCATCAAATCCGTTTTGTAGTTTTTGCGTGATAGAGTTACAAACATTCACCAATACTTAACAAATTTTCGCATTTATAATATTAGTAGGATAGTAAATCGGCAGAAGGTAAGAAACACAATTTTACATTCGCTGTTTAAAGGTAGATTGATACAGTGGGTCAATTTATTAACATAAACAATATTATTATAGTACTTAAAAGTTAAAAAACCAAAACAACTATTATATACACTTTAGCGTTACATCGTTACGTCTACTCCCTCTAAATCTAAGCCGTCCCCAGAAACAGAAGCAGTCTGGGCAGAGTGACCAGAATGCTGGCAGAACTGCCACGTTGGGATGGCGATGCTAATTCGTTGACCGAAAGAAAAACCAGCACTCTGATCACCTATGGACACTCTCACTCACTCAGATAGTTTAAGCATGAACTTTTTCTTGCAGTTTCAGTTGGCCGTAGAAGAGATAAAAACGTAAATGGTTTTGTTTTTTAAAATGTATGACAAAATATCCTTGTTGCTTTATAAATTGTGCATTTGAAATGAGCGAAAGGGAACAGTGATTTATTTTCCTGTGTAGCTTAATTTCTTCTTTCTTTTACTTGTCTTTTGTTATTATAACATAACATAACACAAGCTCTGCTTAGCTTGGGGCTAGATGATGCTGTGTGGATTGTCCATCATTATTTATTTATTTATTCTATTTATCGCTACACGATAAAAAAAACATGAGTTATTATTACTTTTTCTCGGAAAGTAGGTCTGAAGTTGCCTGATGAGCGAGTAGAAAGTGATACTTTTCAACCCTAGGGAGAATATTTTTCAATTGACAGCTATGACTTTTTTTATATGTCCTTTGTATAAGATCATATTAGGCATAAGCCATTCATTCCATACTGCCTTATCTTTCGTTGTAAGACAGCTATCACATTTATTGAACCATGCTAATGGCTGAATGTGAAAAATAATGGCTTTTACTAAAAAAAAAAAAAAAAAGCGGGAAAGCGGCAATTCGATCTTCATCTATTTTCTCGTGTTGTAGAGTTTTACTGGTACTTCAATGAGTTCATCTGATTCAGATATTGATTTAAAGCTTTAGTCTCTTATAGCTATTTATGGCAACCTATTAATGATCACTTGAGTGCTAATAAACACCTTATTTATTAAGATAAAGTAGAACCCGATGTTTCCTTAAAATAAATAAATAAAAATATAATTAATAAATCAGGCTAAATCAGTAGTGGAAAACCTTTATTTCCTTGTATTCGTAATGAAAAGCACAGTGTTTACCTCGGGTGAAAGTAACTTATGTAGTCCCTCGTCTAAATCAATTACTACCAACAATGTACTAGTATAAACATCAACGTCTTTTATTGTTGTAGTTAGAAGCGTTTTCAGTGAGAGCTTTTTTTCATATTTATTACTTCTGCCTGGGGCTTAACCCGGGATTTCTTGTATACCTACTACCTGATACGTTGTTCTTGCCAAATTTCAAATGCCAAATTTCAGGCTGATCCAATCTGTAAGGTTGGCGTTATCTGCAGGCATATAGCGTAACAACCTTACGCGTTTATAATATAAGTGGAACGATTCGGGGACAGTAAAGAGCCTAAACTAACCGTCATTTTCAAGATTCTAAAATGACAGTTCATTAATGGTCCTTCATTCATTAAGCCAATCCAAACACGTTAAACAGGTACGACAAGACAGCGGTGTGGAATCGGAATATGTATGTAATTCAAACAAGCAAATAATTAAATCTTTTCTCTCTATAATATTAGTTTAGATTTAAATTGAAAAAAAATTTAGTTTTATACATTATTTAAAATACTTATTTTATTTTGAATGGCAATTTTATTTCTTTTTGGGGCATAAAAGAAAATAGCAATATTCACGGATTACATTATAAAAAAATTAGTTAGTATTTACTTAACATAAATTAAGAATAATATAATCTAAGAAGATACCATTATTATGGTTATACGATTCATTTAGTGGATTCAGGAACCTGCTATTTCACACTATAATAGTCAACCCTTTTTACCCTCAACCTAAATATTAGGTCCTTACATATGAAATTGGCGTTTTGTATGGGAGGAACAAAAAGTCGAATATTTTTTAATATAATATATTTAATTAATCAAAGTATGAACCATTATTTTCTATGCACTTTTGCCATCTTATAGGTAGTTCATTGATCCCTTTACTAAAAAAACCAGTCGGACGGGAATCAATAAAATCTTTGAAGGCGATTTGGACTGCCCCATCGGAGTTGAATTTTTTCCCTTGCAAGAAGTTATCCAAATTTCGAAAAAAATGGTAATCTGTTGGAGCAAGGTCCGGGGAGTACGGAGGATGTCTTAGACTTTCCAATTGAAGCTCTTCTAATTTAGTAGCCGTCTGTTGCGCAGTGTGTGGTCTAGCGTTGTCGTGAAGCAGCAGTGGCGTGGAGCGATTGACCAGCCTAGGTTGTTTAGCCGCTAGCTTTTCCATCATGGTTTGCAATTGCTGACAATAGACATCAGCCGTAATAGTCTGGCCAGATTTGAGAAAACTGTAATGAACAATACCGGCACTAGTCCACCAAACGCTTACAAGTAACTTTTTTGGGGTTAATTTTCGCTTGGGGCAGGATTTGGCTGGCTGGCCAGGATCCAACCATTGCGCTGAGCGCTTCCGATTATCGTAAAGAACCCATTTTTCATCACAGGTAATGATTCGGTTTAAAATACCTTCATTATTGTGCCGGTTTAGTAATGTAACGCAGCAGTCGACGCGCGTTTGCCGGTTTGCTTCAGTCAATTCGTGAGGTACCCACCTTTCAAGCTTTTTAATCTTCCCAATTTGCTTCAAGTGAATTAAAACAGTTTTATCACTAACACCGCAGCCTGCAGCTAACTCGGACGTGGTTTGCGATGGATCCGCTTCCAAAGAGGAGAAATTTGTGATTAAAGTGGCCAGTACGAAAAACGCCAATTTCATATGTAAGGACCTAATATATTATAGAGCAGTCGTATAAAAAGCAACAATGCCGGCACATCACAGTGGCTGAAGCCATTCAAGTTGAAAACTATATTCCTGCATTGATGGTTGAACACCCTACCCCTTAGGTATTTTTTGAAAAGCGGCACGACCTACGTTTTTTTTTCTTTTGGCCTGGATACAAAGTGTCCGAAAATATTATGTCCCAAACGTCAGCATCCCGATTTATGATATCAGCGCGAATTCTTGTAAAATACTTAGATTGTTTTGAAAAAACGATAATAGGATTTTGAATCTCTTTCTTACACTGATTTTAACTTTTGTGTACATAATAATCCTTTGTAAATATCATTCTTTTTATAATAGAGAATGAATTTTCAAAATCGGTAGAGACATTGACGAAAAATCATAAAAATATAAAATCGAACAAAAACCTCCCATTTTCGAAATCGGTTAGAAATAAACCAAAATTACCTTTAATGACAATCGCACCCACTAAAATCAAAATAAAGATTTTCCATTGAATTCCATTTCAAGTGGAAATAAAACAAGTTATTAGAAGAAATTTTCGATATAGATCACACTACTTTTTACAACGATATTCTTGTCCATATTAAATTAAGTATCTACTAATTCTTGTTTTATTGTAAAAAAATTCTGATGGAACTCATGTCGTCTTGTTAGCTTTTCAAAATTCGAGAGAGTCGTCCCTGCTTTAAATTTATAATTACGACCTGACTATAAAGCAGGGTTCATGGCAAACAAAAAAAAGCGCTTCATTTTCACATCACTAAAATAAGATAACTTACCTACGAAAACTGAATAAATACGAGACAAAAATATGCTTATTTACGTTTAGAATAAATAAAAACATCTATCTATTACTCTGACTTGTAAAGGACGATCGAAAATGAGATAATAAAATAATTCAAAATAAGGCTTTCTACGATTTTCTTTTGAAAATTTAAAAGAAAACTTCGTAAAGAAGTGTTTCCTCTCATCCATCTTCCAAGTAATATCAAAAATAACGGTAAAAAGTAAATTATATTCCATCAAAAGCAAGTAGAATTACTGGAATCGATACCCGTCACTTTATCTGGCGCTATTGCATCCGGAGTAATGCCTGAGATTCCCTAGGCTTACTGGTAGGCAAGTTTCGTTCGACTGAATAACAAGCTGCCTGAAATCCAATCATGGCTGATGTATTTTTAAACTAATAAAAGCTTTGAATTTACCCATCGTATAGTCAGTTACTATGTGAGTTATCTTCTGTAACCAAGCCGTAGTCTACTTTAACTATTTATTGATAGCAACAGAATAACCCATAATGACAAAAGACATATCAGGGGAGATCTATATTAAGCAGTGGACTGGTTTAGGCCGGTGATGATGATTATAACGATGATCAAAAGTACCTGCTTAATAGAAATAAAAATCTACATAATATTATCTCTCCATTGATAAGGCGTTCGCCCTGTTCACGTTTAGTATTATATCTTATGATGAATACGTTTTAAAATAGGTACTCAGATCATGAGGAGTTTATTGTAACACCCACCCCTCCATATAATTTTTTCCGCTTATATAACTATTTATAATTTCCAATTACTCTACCTACTACCTTCCTTAATCTCCTCCATATATTATATACCTAGGATTCCTAAAGTAATAAATACAGAATTAATGATTAATGTGGCCAACGATCGTCCAGTCAGTGGTAGGACTCTTTCGTTGTGTTGTGATATGTAGTAACTCGATTCTTTCAGGTGCTAAAGACAAACGAACCAACTCTAAAATTACGATAATTACTTAACCATTCATATAGCTATACTCTCACAAACATCAACTTACTGACTATTAATTGAGATGTTAATGAAACCTCTAATAGTGTAATTAATATTCTTTTAATAGATAGTATAAATCCATCCACCAAAAGAATATCTCAAACCTAACCGGAAAGGCCGCCATAGCCAACCCCAACACTTGGAACCAATAGAGTTCATTGGTCCTTTATTTCCAGGAACTCAAAAGTGCTAAGTACTAAATCATTAGATTCCAATAATCCTACTTTCACATTATTAAATAGTATTAAAGGCAACATCCTCCAGCAATTCCAAACGTGCCCTTCCCCAAACCACCAATGAAGACGACGCCTCGGATAGCAAAATATATTCTAATAACAGATGTTATAAGAAGACATTATTCTCAATATCAAAATATAATACTTAGAACCTCCAGGACTACCCTAATTAAGGTTTTCGCCCAAAAGTCTACAGCTTTTAATTGCAATAACAATGATCATAAATATCAGCTTTTCCTTTGAGATATATACTCAAGATGAAATATAATAATTCATCTAGGAGGGGCCTCCCTACATAGAGATTATGCCCAAAAGTCTACAGCTTTTATTGCAAAACAATCATAAATACCTGGCTTCCATCTGAGACACCACACTCAAGATGAAAATACAACAATTCATGCAGGACCCCTTCACATAGAGATTATGTCCAAAAGTCCACAAGTTTTAGAAGTAGTTATAGTTCTTATTTCAGGCTTTATTTCTAGATTTAATTGATTTATAAAATAGTTATACGATATAGTCAGTGATTCATCCAACTGAGACATTTCCCATAGCTCACTAGGACTCTCTCACAACCGGAGGAATTATCCAGGGTGACACCCGCACCAAGCTATTGTAGCTAGATTAGTCACAATAATTATATGTTATGGTCTCTCCACTGGAGACTACTGAAAATACAGTTACATTACAATGTAAATATATACCTGAAATCAGAGCATACAACTGTGCGAGCTTTAATCAATTTTAGCATCTATTTATATTAACTATTAATATCAATAAAATGTAGGACAAAATGAAATAAATAATACACTCAGCATAATCATTTAACATCATGCAAAAATAATCAATAAACGGTAAAAATACGTATGATTCAAATCTGTATCATAATTGAGTTTTATGTGAATTCCTTAAACTTTGTCTAAGAAACCAATACTTAGCAACTCATTAGAATTTTAACAAATATCAGACGTACCCTTAGTGATAAAAATCATGCGACTTAGCCATATCAGGAAACTGCCCAGGAGCACACTGATTTCAATTTCAATTCACTTATTTAATCAAAGCAAACACTGGCTCGAATCTGATTTCTTAAAATGTAAAATTCTATAAAATTTCAACACTAATTTTATCTAACAAGTCAAAATGAAATAATTTATACAAAAATCAACACAGACTTTAACAAATTTTCTAAACATATTCTACAACAAACACTGAACTTACCCAACTAATTCAATCTTAAAATATCGATTCCCAATGCCTGGGAACAGCAACCCGGACCCGCAACACCGAACTGCTCTCCATCCAAATTCGAACTCCCCATCTCCAGGCTCCAAACCGAAATCCTCTAACATATACATGGGCGACGCCTACGTACATAAGGTCTAAATTATCCCTAACTATTTTGAATATTCTACCTATAGTGGACCGTTGTTTTCAAGTGTTCTATTTTTTTGTTTAGAAAAGGGCCTAATTTATGGCTGTGGGAATAATATCTCGAGTATTGACTTACAAAGAACCACTTCACGAATTGTTTATGATCAGCTTAAGTTGCAGAAAGCTAAACTTTAAATATTATATTTCAACGACTACGGGGAACGCCATAAATCTCGTTACTTTATTACCATACCTACTTAGATAAAGACTAGTAATTATATTTATATTTGCAGTAACAGGCAGGTTGAGATCTGACCTGTTACATTATTATACATGACTGCGGGCTAATGCAAATGAATAGCATCATTTTAGTATTCCAAACTAAACACATTCTCATTTAGCTTTACAAATTAAATTCAATATCAATTTGGGCTTGTGAAGGTATGTTATTTTTAACAGGCTTCGAAAAAGGGAAACGTTCTATGTTAGGGTGTATGGATTTTATGTATGTTCGTGGATTTTCCCGTCAAATCCGTCCCGTTATAATGAGAGCGCACGGTGCTTGCTTTTTCTCTACGGCAGTGTCAGTTATGGAGTGTCGAGTCAATGTCAAAAACCCCAATGCTGGGGATCCGTATGAAACTGTGAAACCCATCGTGTTAGTGTGAATAATTTCTGAAGGCGGCGGACCGACCGCCAGTAATATACATATAATAATGACAACTTTCATAAAACATCGCTAAGAGCCGAGAGCTAGTCAGTATCTGGCGCAGCACATAAGCATTACCATACAGCGAAACAAATGCAGTCAGCATTTTAGAGACACTTCCGACTGGTATTGACATGATCAGCTACCTGTAGTTTGATTGCAACAGTCTGCAGTTCGGTCAATTGTTTCATTTATAAAACTAGTTCTAGTTTGGCTATTCAATTGTAATTATCTTTGTGAATAAAGGGTTTATCCTTAATAAAATAACATATATATAATACAACTAGCGGCCCGCCCCGGCTTCGCACAAGTATTAAACAAAAATTTCAGAAATTATACACACTAAAACGATGGGTTTCACAGTTTTCATACGGATCTTTACTTTTTTTAACAGCATTGGGGTTTTTGACTTTGACTCGACATTCCAAAACTGACACTGGCCGTAGAGAAAAAGCAAGCACCGTGCGCTATACAACCTCTTTTTCTATTCTGACGCGCCATAATAGAAAAAGAGGTTGAATATACAGCCCACGGTTCAATTATTGAATTTTTCATGCGGATTCCTAACTTTTTTGAAAATATTATATAGCCTATGTTCATCACGGAAAATTAAGGATTCTAATGGTGAAAGAATTTTTAACTCGGTCCAGTAGTTTCGGAGCCTATTCAATTCAAACAAACAAACAAACATACAAACAAACAAACAATCAAATCTTTCCTCTTTATAATATTAGTATAGATATAGAAGTATAGATATAGATATAGCGTCACCTTTGTAAAAATAATAATAAACTTTTTGTATAGTTTTATTCGTCAGTCGTGGTGTTGTTCTTTCCCGCCTAGTACCACCTAAATACTGGCGAGTCAAATTCAAATCCGAATTAAATTTCAAGTTTGGTATTAAAGTTAGCTGTAGGCTGAAAATCCCCTTTTTCCATCCTAAATAAAAAAAATTAAGCTAGAATTAAAGGCAACCCCATTAAATTACCTGAATACAAAGAGAATCAATAGCTGCAATCCATAAAAAAAGAAAAAGAAAAGGACAAAGATGTTTAAGACATGACGCCTCCACATTAACATTTACATTAGTATTCTCCCCTGTTTGTCAAAAATTTTAGAAAAAGTTATTCATTATCAACTTAGTAATTACCTCGAAGTCAATGACATCCTTCCTGATGTACAGTCAGGATTTAGAAAAGGAAGAGGGACTGTTACGGCCCTTCTTGACGTAACTGATAACATCATTAATAATCAAGATCAAGGGCTGGGAACCATCCTTACTCTTCTGGATTTTTCACGAGCTTTTGACTGCCTGAATATAACGTTGCTCTTAAGTAAACTCACATTTTATGGCCTGGATAGTCACGCTGTCTCATGGTTCTCCAGTTACCTCTGTGAGCGAACTCAGCGTGTTAAAGTGGTCAATGAAGATGGTTTTTGTTCTCTCTCTGATCCAATGGTAGTGACACGCGGAGTACCGCAAGGATCGATTCTAGGACCTCTGCTATTTATCATCTATACTGCTGACATCACTAAGGAAATACTTCACTGTCACTATCATTTGTATGCAGATGACGTTCAGATATACCTGTCATTTAAACCTAATGATGTGACGATTGCAACAAATAAAATAACTGACGATCTTAATCGTATTCAAGTCTGGACGGGTAGAAATGCCCTTATGTTAAATGCCTCAAAGTCTAAATATATAGTGCTTGGTAGTAAAAAACAGGTCGCTAATATTACAACAGCTAATCCTGAAATTTTCATTCTTGACCAACGTTTGGAAAGAGTTTCGGAAGCTAGAAATCTTGGGATCGTTTTTGACAGTCACCTTCGTTTCGAAAGTCACGTGTTGAATCTAGTTAGAAGTTGTTTTTATAGACTAAAAATTTTATACAAAATTAGGAACTTGCTACGGGAAGATTTACGCATTATTTTGACGGAAAGTCTAGTTTTGTCTAAATTAAACTATGGTGACACTCTCTACGGGCCTCGTCTTCTTTCGTCATCTCAACGTCTTATTCAACGGATTCAAAACGCATGTTGCCGTTTTTGCTTCCATATTCCCCCTCGTACACATGTGAGCCCTTTCATAAATCAGGCTGGTCTTTTAAACATGGAATCGCGCCGAACTCTACATTTAGCGACTCTGGTGCATGAAATTATTAAATACAAGCGCCCTAAGTACTTATTCAACAAATTTGAGTGGTCCACGTCACGGAATCTCTACCGTACTCGTGCTTCTTCGTTCTTGCTTGTAGTTAAGCTGCATAAAACCACTGCATTTAGAGGAAGCTTCCGCTACCAGGCCACGAAGTGTTGGAATAATTTACCACCTCCATTACGGCAACCTGTTTCGAAGTCTACTTTTAAGCGTAGACTTAAAATGACACTTCTAGCCACACAAATGGATTGATAGCGGAGGCTCTCTAAAATTAAAATTATTTTTATTAATCCTGCAAATATTATAATTCAAACCTTCTAGTACCAAAATAAGCGATCGCGATTAGTCTTCTAGTTTAGTTTTTTTTATTTTCCTCTTTAGTATCGTATTTGATATTTATCATTTTTCATATTTTTTAATATCTTTAAATATGTTAAATCCCAAACTGTACTTAATTCTTAAGACAATCAATTAATAGAAACTCTAATTAGAATTACCTAGTACTTACATAGCTTTACTTCTTTTATATTTGTTTTGCTACCTGTTACTGATTGTGGGAACCGGCGGAAGAACAGCGTTATGTGTATTCACAGTGCACGTAGCTTTATGCTGAGCCGGCTCTCAGTTTTTAATTTCAATCATTAATTGTATCATTAACGTATAGGTGACTATTATGGCATTTCCTCGATGTTATTCACCGTAACCATAATAATTAGGCTGTAAGTAGTACCTAGCTAAAAAATTGTGATGTTTATCGATTGAAGTTAAAAATAAAATTATTTTCTTTCTTTATTTTCTATTAACGATCAACTAGAAAAGAATCGAAAATCATTTCTAATTAATTCAAAACCTAAAAAAAATAGAAAAGGATAGAATATTCATCAAAGTATAACAAAATAATATAACTAAAAAGAATGAATAGGTGAAGAAGGCCCTTTACATAGAATTTATCAAAATTCAACTACGCAAAATTCATCAACTCTGAAGATAAAAGAAAGTTCGAACAATTTATATCTGGAAAGGGTTTTATTTGATTTTACGTTGAGAAAAAGTTTAAATTTTTATTATTACCTATAAAGGCGTAGAGTATTCACATAACGATATTAGACATTTTAGAAGGTACTTTGAAGACAGAGTTAGTATTACGGTTACTGTTATTATATTAATGGTACGTCTAAAGCAATATATTTTTGTTTGACTTGTTTGAAGATTACTTAGAAAATGTATATTATTGTTAAGCTAAAACTTAAGTAGTGAAATAAAATAAAGTTAGTAAAATCTTGCTATAAAGGTGGAGAAAGTTGTTCCTCACGTAAATCAATATTTTTTTAATCGCTACTAAGTAAATTATGATAATAAGATCAAAACATTTTAGTTTTAAGAGATAAACTCTAAATCTTAGTTAATTACTTTCTTATTTTATGAAATTGAAATTTTATCAGTACTTTGTCACCCTCATCAGTCCCCTGGCAGTCAAATTCAAGTTGCATCTTCTTTAAAATGTGATTGATGGGTACCTACGTGATGAATAGTCATTAGTTCGGTAAATGATTATTTCAAGAACGACCATTTTCATTTACAATACAAATATATAATGTTTACTCGTTGCTCCTCGAGCTAACAAACTGTCACAATGTAATTGAATTTTTTCCGATTTCTCCAATTTATTGTGTCGGAAAAATATGTTTTTCATCATATAGAACGGGACAAGCGATTCATTGAAATTGAAAGATTCATTAGCGTGGTGACCTTTGTTGAGTGGATACTGGTGATTGAAAATTCTTTCAACTACTATCAAATTGATGGAAGTTGAACTGATGGTTAATAACTCTATGGTTAATCTCTACCTGAGATATCGAGTTTTGTTCTACCAACAATCGATGATACGCATAATAATCTTATAAGCCGCTGTTTATCCTTTGCTTCTACGTATTACATATTTTTCCGATTACTTTTTATTGAAGAACAAGTGACTGAACAATAAAAGAGTTTGAGCATTATGAACAACAGCAAAAAGGAGTAGCTAACATTTTGTAATCTTGATATAAAAGCTAAAATCGAATGTTGGCGACGAAGACATTATCAGGCCAGCCGCCTTGATTGAAATTCGCCTATTTTCACCGAATTTCGATCACGACGGCGCGGCGGCCAGCGTTCTCTATTCCCTCACTCTGATAATCTGATGAGACGGAGTAACCAAGTCAAAGAACCTCTCTATATTTACATCTAACTATGTTCCCCAGTGCTCGAGATGCCTTCATGATGTGCGTGGCTGATGCCGGGAGGACCTGCACAACAGCAGCCAGCACTCTGCTCAAGCGGATGGCCTGGGTGCTGGCCCAGGACGTGGCGGCTTGCACCCAGCACCCCCGAGCCTACTGCTCCGCCCCACCACCACCGAGAGCAGCCTCCTTGCTCACAGCACTATTTGGAATGGTTTTCTATCCTCCAAATTTCTAATTTGAATATTATGTAGTCAGATTCATTAGGGTGAGCGGGTTAGCTACGAACCCTATTTTTGTTGGAAAATTTTCAACGGTCAGATTCCTAACCCACAGCAAAAGGCATTATCAGGGTGCATGTGGTTTTAGGTCTAACCCGCTTACATTCATAGGTTATGACTTCGTCTAATAAAGATAGTTTTACTGTAAAAAATGTAGATGCATTGAATGTGATAAATGTTTTTATGTAGTTGCAAAGACCTTCACATACAATATATCCGTAAAACATTTAATTTAATAAATCTGTCATGCCCCATAAATTGCATGTAGCCTAGTCAACAAAGGATTGTGGTTGGAAAAATGGTTGGAAAGGTCGAAAACAGAAAGTTAATCTTCGGGCAAAAATGGCATCCCCATTATTAAGGACAACGTACCGTCATCTGATAACGATTCGACAGACGAAGGACTCATGTTGTGAACGATTGGGTCTTTTATATTGTATAGAAGCAATGTTGTGCAGAATTTTCAAAGCTTTCCGCATTTGGTGTAATAAAATTTCTTATGACGCATCGTTTACGAGATGTAAACAGAACACTTAAAAACTTTTCCCTCCCATTTTGATTACTTGTTAAATAGACTATCGGGTATACATACCTATTTCTATAGAAATAAGAATAGTCATAGATTACGGTTATTAATTCGTCCATACTTGTCATACCTTCCGAGGACTCTACCTTCACATTGTACCTGTGTTAAAGTAACAGCGAGAAACAATAAATGAAACCTATTATTTATATAACAATAGAATCTGTGGTGGAACAGTTAACGTACTACGTGTACCGGAGCTTCTTAGAATTTTACTGCTCAATGTATTGTGAAAACAAGTTAATCCCTTGCAGAAAATAAATTTGTTTCCACAGTCTTTAGATTTTATTGTTGCTGGAATTTCGTAGCGTTAACGAAATAAAACTGTTTTGCTTTAGACTAAGCGCCTTTTAAATTAAGTACATAAAAGAGAGTGTGCGTCAGTGAGATTTTTCGGCTTATACAGATGAGTCTGTAAAACTAACAGCTGGTTGCTCGTACACACAATACACATCATACATAACAACAACACACACCTTTATAACGACAAATAAATTCCCGGTAATGCCATATCTCACTTCCATTACGCATTAATCAAAAGGCCTTCTGCAAAATTTGCGAAATAAGCACATTTCGACCAACCGATATTTGGTTTTGAATGTATTCAACGCAGCATCTCTAAATATAATTATATAAATCAAAGGTGACTGACGGACATAGTGATCTATCAACGCACAGCCCAAACCACTGGACGGATCGGGCTGAAATTTGGCATGCAGGTAGATGTTATGACGTAGGCATCCGCTAAGAAGGATTTTGATTAATCATAAATTGATTTTGAATGTATGAAACTTTGTCAATTTTAAATCGATCGGGCTGAGACTCTGCATGCATAAAGCTACTATGACGTAGGCATCCCCTAACGCGAGCAAAACCGCGGGGAAAAGCTAGTTCATCATATTTTAGTAGATAGACCTTGACAAGTTTTTTACTAAGGATCAGTAAGTAGGTAATAGACAGCGTTAGAACAGCCAGTAAGGAGCATTAGATGTTTCAAACATATTAAGCGTCGTTTTTTTATATTTCTGTAATCTATTACTCTTAAGTACCTAATTGACAAGCCATGGGTGGAGCGCTTCTAATTTAACACCAAGTACCTAGGTAAAAATTATATGAAATCATTGTTATTGCTTCAAAGACATGAAAACTTCTTGAAGCACCTGTGTAAATAAACTTTCCTCGTTACAATGAGCGGCGTGGGAGCAGAACAGTTATGATTAAAGTTCTTAAGGGTGATCGTTTCGTGATGATTTTTTGTGGATTTTACTTTTAACAGCTTTTAACGACGAATAAAACTAACAAAAAAGTAATTTGTCGCAAATTGTAAAAACAATCTACCTATGAACAAATGATATCATAGAAGATATAGAAATCCATTGTATTTTGGGAGCTTTTGGCAATATGTCGATTCACTGGTATATTTGGAGCTTTTGCGAATATAAGATATTTTGAGTTAAATATCAACATTTTCCCAAATGCTTCCTTAAATTTTAGTAATTTTTTTCTTATGTAAAATTTTGATTTGTGAATTTTCCTCTAGTTTTTATCATTGTAGAATGCAAAGAAGCCGCAAAATATGTTCAATCGAAACTATCAATCTTAATATTATTTACCAACTAATACGTTTCTGTGTAGATAGTAACCCATGTACCTATTTATTACCAAACTTATTTTAATAAATAAATGAATGTCTGTGATTCTTTATTTCCTAAAGTATAGTAAAGTATTTTACATTTTCGTAATTAAATTTTTTCGGGTTCTGTTTAACTTTGTTTGCAAAAAGTAATTTTTACGTTTTAGTAAGATCCAAATGAATGAACAGTATAAGCTTGTGTTTGCAAGAAAGAATGTAAATTTTTCACTGTTTTCAGGAAGCCCAAAAAGACACTCGCCACCGTTACAGAAATTTGTAACGGTTTTAGCCATTGGATAAAACATTTCACTGGTTTAAGCGGTTTGCAAGGACCTAACCGACAGATTTACAAAGCACTTAATTACTTACAACTTGAAAGGGTCTTTTCCTAATCGAAAGGGTCTTTTCCTAATCTAGTGTTTTATTAGGGATTTGAAAATTCATACCCATTTAGGGGCTACATAAAATATAGGCATACGGTTTACTAACGTGAAGTTCATTACTTGAAAATATGTGCAATGTCATAAAGTGCTTGTATTTGGATATACTTTTTGTGCCTTTAGCAATCATGTCAATACCCATACATATAATAAGCTGGTAAGTAATAATGGCATCAAAATTTTAATCAATCATAAATTCAGTTACGGTGTAATCGACGTTTTTACATAAGTGACTTCTTCTAAAACAATGAACAAGGGAGTTTTGGCAGTGACTGGGAGCTTATTACAGATTTAAGGCTTTAGCGAATTCAGATGCTTTTACAATAATTAGGGACACTACTTGAATTATTGTCTCGCCTTTCCTTACAATAATAAAAAAAAATTGTTATGAAGATTATTTAAAGTTTAAATGAAAAATCTCTGTATTTCAGCAAATTTTAGTAATTGACCTAAATTTACATGTAGATTCTCCTTACAAAACGAACAAACATTTGATTTATCGTTTACGAAACTTTCCTGAAGAAAGGGCTTGGCCCTACTGTTTGCGAAAAAGTTACTTTATGTTTTAGCCAGATTCCAATATAGATATTTCAACAAAGTAGAACTTTTTATGGATTTAAAAGATTGAATGTAAAGTTTTCACTATTTCAGGGAGATGAAGTCTAAAAGGGACTCAAAAAAAAGTAAATAACTGAGTAATATACAAAACGGACTCTAAAGCGCGATTGACCTACATGAGACATAAAATTTCGAGGGTGTTTTCAAGAGGTGAGACTTTAAAGAAGGATTGGTAGATGAACTAATCAAGAATTCACAAGTTAAAACAGTTATATAATCTTATATCTAAATTAAATTTAAAAACGTACAATAAGCGGCAACATAAAAAGAACAATAATAAACAGAGTTATAAGAAAACTATGAGTAGATTTGATAATGCAGAGATCAGTGTGCGATAGGACAAACCTCTCTATTTTCTTGCAATTTATCAAAAGTATGAAGTTAGGAAGTAAAATCCCACGTGTACGTAGTACAAAACAAGTCTTTGTGAGATTGAAAAGAACTCTCATTTATTGATAAAAGGAAAAGGTTCAACTTCATAAAAATAGAATTTTTCTTTATACGATACGTGGGGGTATAATAAACCTCATAGCGCGGGCGTGTATACTCGTAGTTTGAAAATATGTAAAACTGTTAAATATGTAACTAGTAATACTATGCATGCAATATCGATTTCAACGAGGTGAGGATAAGAGGTATGACATAGGAAATAATGGAAATAAAAAATCGGTCGAAGTAAAGCCAACTTGTGCATAGGTAATTTTTGTTGAACAGATGTAAGTAAATCAAGTTGACCAAGCACCAAATATGTAGAGGTATAATCATTATCTCATCTATGTTTCATTAGAGCCGAGGCATTAAATATATTAGGCACCTGCCCACCGATAAAATACAATACGTTAAGATATTTATTTCATCTTCGGATAACTCAAGTGTCAACCTCGGGATAATCTTAATGTTGATAAAATGTAGGTATGTCAACAACAACAACATCACCAGCCTATAATAGTCCACTGCTGGACATATGCCTCCCCTAATGAGCGCCATAGATGGCATCATTATGTGGGGGTTATTGCCCATAATCCCCACGCTGGGCATGCGGGTTGGGGATCGCAGTTCGGTGTAGTTGTTCTGCAGAAGGCGCTGCTGCCCGCCCCCCGGTGTGTTTCCCTTAGTCGCCTCTTACGACACCCACGGGAAGAGTTGGGGTGGTGAAATTCTACGCCGGCACCACACGGCACAAAATGTACAAAATGTATGTACCTACCTAATAATAGATATACTACTTACAGCCAACATGGGAGGCATTACAAATCTTATAAAAATTAAGAAGGTACCCATACAAAATTATTCTATAGTATTTACAAATCTTAGATATCATCCAAAGCAATTAATCTTTCAAGCAATAAATTAAAGAGAATTATTGGATTAGTCAGGACATCAGAAGCTGTGATACCTTCTGGTCCCATTGTGTTGTATGTATTGTGCCAAAAATTCCAGATGAAAAGTCATGAATCATTAATAAATCTTTGTTGGAATATTCTTTGCGCTTATGATTAATTAGAAAAAGAATCTTAAGAGAAAATTTACGCCAAATTTTAGAATCAATTAGGTAAATATGTTTATGGTTCTTAGATGATTTTAACTCATAGAGCAACACGGGCCCCCGGCGGACCTAAAAACAAAAGAAAACCAATTTGACTTTCATAAAATTTAAATCCCCCGTCTATAAAGCTTTGTTCCCATAATACCAAATAATTTGAATTAAAACAGTAAACAGCTTTCTCGCAAAGGAATTTCCGGCGCAAAAAATATAAGCAGAATTATCTCGCCTTTATTCCTTGGAACGGGTCGAAGCTTAGGTATAAATTTTCATTATAATGTGTATAATGAAAATTTATAATTAATTTATAATTTATCGTTTGTTTATTTATTTGAATTGAATAAGGTCCGAAACTACTGGACCGATTCGTAAAATTCTTTCAAAATTAGAATCCTACATTATATCGGATGAACATTGGCCTATAATATTTCAAAAACTTAGGGATCCACATGAAAACTTCAATAATATGACTTTGTCTAATTGCTTATTTTGTAAGCCTCAAGAATAGTAAGCATATAGGCTTTCTTTCTGCTCAAGTTATTGAAATCTTGTACTTTTTACAATAAAATGTTATGTAACTATTGACAAATAACATTTTATTGTAATCAGCGTAACAGCATTCAAGAACGAATAAAACATGGGATTTGATCGATCAATGTAAAGTAATAATAATAATAAAACGTAGCTAAACTATTACGCCAATGTATATAGTACATTTAAATTCACTAGTGAACAAGGCCATCCTGTGCAATTACGCTAAAATTTCCCATTCAATTAATGGCCATCCGGAGAGACATAGTGTAAACGATTTCGGTTTCCGTCATACATCTCTATTGGCCTATTTGCATCTTACGAAGATGATCAAAGTGACGTCAATTTAGCTCGCAGTTAGCCGAGCACTTTCGTGACTGTAGTGACCTATTCGAGACCGATAGCGTCAACGACTAAATGCAGTATTTAGTACAAATAAAGGAACTCAGTCGTGACTGGCAATGGGTCTAGCACATGATACAAAAACAAAGAAGTTGCAAATAGGTGCATAAAATGTGTCTGGATGGAGATGACCAATGCGCAACGCGGGGTTATTCCCATCTGATCATATGATCAGATTGTGGTTGCATCTGATCAAATAAAAAGTTCCCGATGGATCATTGATCAGATGCAACTGCTTTTTTGAATTAAATTTTGTGCCAACGGATCATAATTATATTTTTGGCGTGTAATATTACTATGCAACTAACAACCTTTTTCTATACGACTTTTTTGTAATTATTAACTACCTACATATTTTTATAGTTCCTGTTGGGTTGAGAAACATAAAAAAAACTTATTTTGATTAAAAAATCAGTCTTATAATTGCAAAAATACTTAAAACTTTAATTAAACAAAATCTACAATAAACAATTCTTAAAACAGATTAAATACACAGAACAATCTTAAATAAATAAAAATTAATTTGATCACAAAATAAATCTTATATTTATAAAACAAGTACTTAAAACAAAATCAACAGTAAAACACTAAACAATTCGTAAAATAGGTTAAATAGACAAAATAATGATAAATATATATTGAAATTTGGGTTGATTAAAGTACTAATTGTTTGTTTACAAACTAAACATCTAAAAATCAGTCTGAAATTTGTATTGGTAGACTAAAATTAAACAAAATAAAAAACATGACGTTACAGTTTGCCTAATTAGATACTAATTGTTAGGTTAAATAATTATTTTCTTAAAACGTAGTAACAACTTAATAAATAATAAAAAGTTTTAAGTACTTTTGACATAAATATAAGACTGATTTTTTAATCAAAATTATATTTATTTATTTAAGAAGCTTTTGTGTACATAATCTGTTTAAAGAATTGTTTATTGTTATACTGTTGATTTTGTTTAAAGTTTTACGTATTGTTGCGATTTTTTAATCAAAATAAGTTTTTTTATTTTTCTCAACCCAACAGAAACTATAAAAATAGGTAGTTAATAAGTAGCATAGTAATATTACACGCCAAAAATATAATTATGATCCGTTGGCACAAAATTTAATTCAAAAAAGCAGTTGCATCTGATCAATGATCCATCGGGAACTTTTTATTTGATCAGATGCAACCACAATCTGATCAGATGGGAATAACCCGCAACGCGGGGACGAAACTGTGAACGTCAAATATCACAAATGTCAGACTAATGTAAATTGTAATGTTTTATGTTTACCTACTAATGATAAATACATACTCTTGTTCCTGGATAAACTCAGGATAGGCGGTACTTCGGTGTGTGTATGTGTGTTAGATGAAGGAAACGTGGATGATGGGTCAATCACATACATATTTTTTAGCAATATTTTCTGGTTGCGTAAGATTGTTATTTTCTTGTTTTTTCAGTGTAGGTATGCTCAATTTTAAAGGTCTTATTCAGAGTAAAATCTGGTTGAGGTTTTTAAAAAATTGCTGCTGATAGCAAATGTGAAGATTTTCAGTAAGTACAAATTTTGAAATCGATATTTTAAATGGGACTTACAGTGTCAAAAGTGGTATCAAATTAAAGGTATAGGCTTGTAGATGCCAAGACAGTTTTTGAAATTTTGGTAGATTTTATACTTTTCGAAATATTTTGAAAAAGGTCGAAAAGTCAGTATAATCCTGGAAAATCCACAGAGCATCATCTAGCCCCAAGCAAAGCAAACTTGTGTTATGTTTGCTAAATTAAATATTTTTGTATAGGTACATACATAAGACCAGAACGCCCGAACATAATAAATCTGCAGATCGTACAAATATTAGTCCCGAGGCGGGAATCAAACCGCAAACTCCTGTGTCGTAGGCGGTCTTTGGCTCACCGCACCACAAAGGTCGTCTATATACGTACCTATACATCAAAAGATCAAAACCTTCAGCGTGCAAGTTACACTCGCACTTGACGAATCTTAACTATATTAGAAACCGATCAAGTGCCTAGCTTTTTGATAGCAATTAGGAACGGCTTCAATGGAAACATTTTGAAAGTTTCCTGGTCCTTTATAATTAGACAAAACAAGGGTGTTTTGGGAATACCGACCTATGGGTCGCCCCTATCCCTTAACTTGCTCTGCTCATTATTAAATAAGGAACTAAGGCTTTTGAAATCCAAGAACTCCTAAAATGTCCTCCATTACGACCTCTGTGGCGCTGTGGGACAAGGCCTGTCTGCGAAGCAGGAGGTTGGAAGTTCAATCCCCGCCTCTGTTACTTTTTTATTTATTTGGAGAACAGTATAACATCATTACATGTTTTTTTTTACCCCAAGGCGATGGTATATGTTAGTGGGCAAATACAAAATCATAAGTACAAATCCAAACATTTCTAGCGTGTATCCGTTTGAGAGCATAAATAAAAAAAAATGAGAGAATAAGATATTTTGACCTCCATATTGTAGCTACAAAATTTAACGTAATAACGTAATAATTTCATCAAGTTTGACATTTTATAAATATTACGGTGTCTGTGCGGTTTAGAATACACAGTGGCTTAGATTTTGGACTGGGTAGAACGGAGCATATCTTGTGGGTTGAGCGGGGAAAAATAATGTAGACAAGTTGTGGTTTGAACGGGTAAGCACTCATAACTACCTGTGCAATCTATAGGAGTTTTGGTAGGTTATTGAAAAATATGTCCAAACTGTTCGCAGAGAAGATATGTTGGTACGATGCAAATGTTGTACCTATTGCCATAACCATAACACAAGCTATGCAAAGCTTGGGGCTAGATGCTGTGGATTGTCCAGCATTATTTATTAAGCTGTCTCCATATATAATTTACTTGAAGTACTTAAAAACTCTGTTTATTCGACCGAGTAGGTACCTAATAGTGGGAACCGAAGCCCCCATGGAGTTAGATGTAAGGCTTTAATTATTTTAGCAAATATTTATTAGTTAGAAAATTTGATAGAATTAAAATTTGTTCTAAGCCATGTACAAATTGTGTACAAGGTACACAATACATGGCTTAAAAAAAAGTGTACATGGCCTTATGTAGGTACACGGTACACAATGTAGAATGAACTTTTTGGATATATTGCCGATGCGATGCGGATTTTTTTGCCGTGTGGTGACGGCATAATATAGAATTTCACCACCCCAACTCATCCCGTGGGTGTCGTAAGAGGCGACTAAGGGAAACACACCGGGGGGCGGGCAGCAGCGCCCTCTGCAGAACTACTCCACTAAACTGCGATCCCCAACCCGCATGCCCAGCGTGGGGATTATGGGCAATTACCCCCATGATAAGAACCGCCACAAAATGGCCCCCAGTTCCCGGCCGCCTCGCTATTCCTGGCCATGGTAGCGGCCACGGTAACGGCGGGGCAGGGGGTGCTAGGAATCTCCGGGCTACATTAGGCTACCACACCCCACACACACTGACCCTGGCAACGTTTAACGGACGCACTCTGAGGCTTGATCACCATCTAGCGCAGTTGGAAGTGGAGCTAGAGAACATTAAATGGCATGTTCTAGGGTTATGTGAAGTCCGTAGAGAGGGGGAGGACACTGTAACCTTAGACTCGGGCCATCTTCTCTACTTTCGCGAGGGTGATAAAACATCCCAGGGTGGCGTAGGTTTCCTCGTCAATAAGGCCCTCTCTAACAACGTCGAAGAAATCTCCAGTGTGTCGACCAGGGTAGCGTACCTGATCCTTCGGCTGTCTAAGCGCTACAGCTTGAAGGTCATTCAGGTCTACGCACCGACCTCGACACACTCGGATGATGAAGTGGAGGATATGTACGAAGACATATCCAAAGCCTTACATCACACCACCAAGGCTCACTTCAACGTTGTTATGGGGGACTTTAACGGCAAGGTGGGAACCCAGACTGGCAACGAATCCCGAATAGGCCCGCATGGTTTTGGTGTTCGAAATCACAGGGGACAAATGCTCGTCAACTTCCTTGAGAAAGAGGGGCTGTTCTTAATGAACTCTTTCTTTAAGAAACAGCCCCAAAGGAAGTGGACATGGCGGAGTCCCGATTCTGTGACAAAAAATGAGATCGACTTCATCATAGGAGTGGTCGTTGAATGAACGAACAGTTTTTTTAGACTGTTTATTTGCCGTCGACTGATAAACCGGTTTACAGTTCACAGATAAACTAGTTCACTCGTGAACTACATTTGCATCGCGCAGTTCATGGTCGAGCGTTGCCGAAACTGTTTCTCTCTCTAGCCAGCAGCTAGCTATTGTCTATCAAGCATTCCGTTCTCTTCACACTTGCTTGTTACGCTAATATGACTATCTCTCTTTTGCCATGCATTCAACTTCAGCAGAGTTATAATGGCGGTGCGCGGGTGCGGTGTAAAAATAAACTCTATTGCAATGCATGACAATGTATTATTGTATTAGTAGGCAAGCAGGTTTTTGAATGTTGTTTGTTTACATTACTATTTAATTATTACTTATTACTTAGTCTAGTTTGAGATGCGCTTTGCGCAGGTCAAAGTTTACTGAAAAACAAGTTATAAAAGTGTAAATAATAGTTTGTATTGTAGAGTAGGTTATAGTATATTTAGATAAAGTGGACAAATAGTGTAAACATTAACTATGTCAGCCTCAGCCCGTAAAAACAGTAGTGTGATGGCACCATTTTGCAAAGGACAATAATACTTTGAAAGGGACATGTAATGAGTGTAAGGAGGTTTTAAGTAGGTACTAAAATAAGTCGTCTACGGCAAATTTGAAGTTCGGAGCTGATCATGACCAATCATCATCTGGTCATCGGGAAATACCTACACAGATAATGTCTATAATATTAACTCCCCTCATTTTGTTCGGTCGGGGGGTTTAAAACAGTTCATCCGTCGGCGTCGTTGAATGGCAATGGCGCCAAGCGCTTACATTAGTTTTAATATCCTAAACAGTTTATTCTAGTCGTCGTTTACCATTCTATCAGTGAATCAACGTTCAACGATCGATCATGTCCTAAACGAAGAACGGCATAAACTAGTCGAACATTAGACTGTTTTATAAACTAGTTTATCGTGAACGATAAACGGTCTCGTTTCGTCGACTGAAAAGAAGTCGACGACTCATCCCTACTTCATCATGACGGATAGCAAGCATATATTCAGAGATGTCTCAGTGATCAACAGGTTCAATACCGGATCTGATCACCGACTCCTTCGAGGCTCTCTGAATATAAATTTGAAGCTTGAAAGAAACCGTCTGATGAAGTCCACGCTCCGACCGAACCCAATCCAAATCATGGCGGGCACCGAGAAGTTTCAGCAGCTTCTCGGGGATAGATTCGCTGCCTTGGAACCCACTGATGACGCTGACGAGACCCTACACAATCTGGTAGAAACGCTGAGGGACGAGGGCATCAAGTTTTGCAAAAAGCAGCGTACTGGTAAGAAGTCCAAACTCTCGGATGAGACTCTTGGGCTGATGACAAAAAGACGGGAAACCACCCAAGCGACTTCGTCAGAGAGGTCAGACCTGAACAAGCGAATTGCGAAGATGGTACGATGCGACCTTCGGAGCTTTAATACACGCCTCATTGAAGAGGCGATAGAGCGAAACCGAGGGTCCAAAGTATTCACTCAGCAGCTTGGAAGGAGCCACCTGACGAAGCTTTCAACGCACGACGGAAGGACCGTATTGTCGAAGCCGGAGATATCGGCCGAGATAGAGGACTTTTATGGCCGTTTATACGCTGCACATGCTCCCCGTTCCCAACGAGACGACCACGATTCTAGAGCCACCTTGATACGCCACTATACCGACGAACTGCCAGACATCAGTCAAGACGAGATCGTGTTAGCTCTGAGGCAGCTTAAAAATGGAAAAGCCCCCGGTGAGGACGGAATAACATCAGAGCTTTTGAAAGCTGGAGGATACCCTGTTATACAGGAGTTACAGAGCCTCTTCAACGCCGTCCTTCACAGTGGGAGAACTCCAAAGGCGTGGAGTGGGAGTTTGGTGGTGCTCTTTTTTAAGAAGGGAGATAAAACCCTTCTTAAAAATTATAGACCCATCTCGCTCCTAAGTCACGTCTATAAGCTTTTCTCACGAGTTATATCGAACCGTCTCGCCAGGAGACTCGACGAGTTTCAGCCACCGGAGCAGGCTGGGTTTCGCGGAGGATATGGTACCATAGACCACATTCACACAGTGAGGCAGATTATACAGAAGTCCGAAGAGTATAATCAGCCCCTGTGTCTGGCTTTTGTGGACTATGAGAAGGCTTTTGACTCCGTTGAAACCTGGGCTGTTCTACAATCCTTACAGCGATGCCAAGTAGACTATCGTTATATCGAGGTGCTGAGATGTCTCTACGAAGCCGCTACGATGAGTGTCCGAGTACAGGACCAGCAGACTAAACCAATCCAACTGCGCAGAGGAGTGAGGCAGGGGGATGTCATATCCCCGAAACTGTTCACGAGCGCGTTGGAAGATATGTTTAAGACGCTGGACTGGAAAGACAAGGGCATCAACATAAACGGCGACTACATCTCACACCTGCGATTCGCTGATGACATAGTCTTAATGGCGGAGTCGCTAGAGGAGCTGAACCGGATGCTGGACAGTCTAGCTTCAGCCTCCCGATGTATCGGTCTTGGCATGAATTTGGATAAAACCAAAGTCATGATCAATGCCCACATTGATCCAAGACCGGTGATCGTACATGGCCACCTTCTCGAAATTGTTTCTGAGTACACTTACCTCGGGCAGATTTTGCAGTTGGGTAAAAACAATTTCGAGAAGGAAGCCAAGAGGAGGATCCAGCTAGGCTGGGCAGCATTCGGAAAACTACGTCGAGTCTTCTCGTCATCCATACCGCAATGTTTGAAAACGAAAGTTTTTAATCAGTGCGTCCTACCAGTCATGACCTACGGAGCTGAGACGTGGACACTCACGATAGGGTTGGTCTACCAGTTCAAAGTCGCTCAGCGCGCTATGGAAAGAGCTATGCTCGGAGTTTCTCTGAAGGATAGGATTCGTAACGAATTCATCCGACAGAGAACTAAGGTCATCGACATAGCTCAGAGAATTAGCAAACTGAAGTGGCAGTGGGCCGGCCATATTTCGCGAAGAACCGATAACCGCTGGGGTAAACGTGTTCTTGAGTGGAGACCGCGACTCGGTAAACGTAGTGTAGGACGCCCTCCGGCCAGGTGGGATGACGATCTGCGAAAGACTGCTGGCAGATGCTGGATGCGACAAGCCGAAGACAGGGCGCTATGGCGCTCATTAGGGGAGGCCTATGTCCAACAGTGGACTAACATAGGCTGATGATGATGCGGATTTGCACGATGCGGTAGGTCCTAAGTTAGTATCTAACCGAATGTATAACAGATAGAACCTTTTCGTCGCCCTTTCATTTATTTTTTTACCGGCCACTCTTGTTCAGCCATTATCCTTTTCTGCAAAATTATGAACCTGGTTACATATATTTTTTTTGCAATTTGTTGTTTGGTCTTGGTATCAGTAATTTTGCCGATAATCCAGTGCAAAGAATAATCTTTAAACACGGTAGGTATCTAATTAATGACTGGACCAATAATGAAATGATTTGTATTTTTGGTTAAAGAGGTAGCTTAGAGTAGGTACTCTTAGGATTGGTATAGGTGCCTAAGGGAGATAATATCAATTTAGTAGTTTTTTAACCGGGATTAGCTTGTTCTTGAGTGGAGACCGCGACTCGGCATTCGTAGGTTGCCCTCCGCGGCGAGGTGGGATAACGATCTGCGAACGAGATGGTGATCAGGCAGATGCTGAAGGCGAAAAGCTGAAGACATGGCGCTATGGCGATCATTAGGGGAGGCTATGTCTAGCAGTGGACTAAGATCGGCTGATGATAATGATGAGTTTACTTTTACCTTATTTTAAATATAGCACTATAGATAATTATTATTATCTTGTCTTTACGGTAACAAGGTATGTATTCAGTTTTTGCATGAACGGATGTTGGCCGGCGATATACCTCTACATACATTATATCCAATTTTTGTCTGATTGTTGGATCAGATTGTATTGATCGGCGTATTCGAATATCCGAAGGCAGTTTCAGTGATTTCTAATTCTTTGTTCAAATTGTTTTTGTAGACCTCAGTGGCGCAGTAGGCAAAGGACATCCTGCCGCGCGGTTGAGGGTTCGATTCCCGCCTCGGAAATTGTTTGATCTGCAGAGATTTGTTCCGGGTGTTTTCTATATAAAGTAAAAAATATCTGTCTAGGTATGTGTATAATGTACAAAATGCGTAACATTGTTTTTTTATAGTAGGTAACATGCATATGATGTAGTAAAGAGGAAAAATATGTGAATGCTAGTTAAGAGAGTTACGTAAGTAATTTACGAATACTTAGATTGTTTTGGTTTTGGGTATTTATCGCGGTTATTTAGCTAAATCATCACGCGATGTAAACCCCCTGTTAGTTTATTAATAACAGTGGGTTTACATCGCGTACCTATGTTTATAAATATTTATGTTTTTTTACCAGCCGAATCGTATAATGATTTGATAATTAATTTGAAATATGCCTTAAAACAGCGTGTTTTTACTCTATCATAATTTGAGCAGCCTTGATCGATATATGAAAGCCACTTATTTTCAGAAATTTTTTTTAGTCACGATAGGAAATAGGCAATTTCATATTTCAAACCCTTCAATCACAATAAAGGCAATATTTTTCGTAGGTTTCAATAGAAAGAAACTCAATCGAGAAAACCTTTGCGAACTATGTGTCAATATCGTTTTTTTGATCCGATGCCCGACCTACATATATTCAATAAAACCTTAATAAAAAAGGGATTTTTTCTTTCTTCTCTAAAATAAATAAACTACGACTCTATTTCTCTCGTTTAGTAGTTTTTTTGGGGCTCGCTAGTGATAGCATAAAGTAGTATTGTTCTGTGCTATTTCTAAACATAACACGTCATTCATTTCCACCAACCCAAAATGTGTAAATAAAGAAGTTGAACGTATGTAAGTCCTACCATAACATTGACCTAGGTACTTAACTAAATAATTAAAAGAAGATTAAATCTTAGTGTTGAATAAGTATTTTGTAAAACCCTATATAAGTAGGTACATCTACGTAACTCACTTACCTACCTACACGGCCGAATATTTTACAACGTAGCGAAAAATCGTATGTAAAACTTATACTAGTTGTGACCAGAATTTATGAGAAAATATTAGAGGTATAATATGGGTACCTAAAAGGAGATTTTCCGGTAAAGACACTAGTAAATAGTCAAGCCGCGTATGGCTTGTTGTCTAGGATACGATTAGCATACAGAAAAATTATGTCACATTTTTTATATACAATAAATAAATAAATAATGCTGGACAATCCACAAAGCATCATTTAGCCCCAAGCTAGGTAGAGCTTGTCTTATGGGTACTATGATGAGGATGGGGATAGGATGACTGATATACATATTATGTAATATAATAGGTACTTATGATTCATTTATTATATAATATAGATATTTTTTACTTAACATAGAAAACGACCCGACTTCTATCGAAAATGAACAAATATTTGCAGATCATAAAAACATTTGTCCCGAAGCAGGAATTGAACCCGCGACCTCCTGCGTCGCAGGCAGACCTACGCCCACCGAGCCAGAGAGGTCGTCTTTGTCATGGAATGCGTGGACTTTATTCTTTCAAATTGAAGTTGTACGCAATTTATGGAGAACAATCTTCGTGCTAGGGAGCCGTCCATGTATTTTTCTCGATTTAGCTGCACGCCTTATAAGCCTAAAATGTTCAAAATTATGGTAATTATAGGGTTTCTAGGATATGGTAGCAGAATGTAATACCCGTATTACATTCTTTGGTGCGTTGGGAAAAATAAAATTTTCTTATTACAAATACTTCGTCCCGAAACATAGAGTACTATTAATGAGGAGAGGTCGGTTGATAATTCTGAAACCAACCTATAATGTAGAAAACTATTTTGTCATCCGCCGCCGCCGCCATTTGCAATGAGGAGATGAATCTATAACAACACAAAATATACTGCCAAATGCTGCCAATAAAACAAATAATTTTTTTCTTGAACAAAAACCAAGAGACTGAACTTTTGAGTTGAGTTAATCATTCATAGGTTTCATTTCAAGTTCTTATATTTAAGTTAAAATCAAGCCGAGGAAAAATCAAGCGTAGGAAATATTTCCTACGCTTACATTTTTTTAGTCTTTATTAAAAAAAATTAAAATTAAGTCTAAATAGGCCCTAGGCAAAGAACGTAGCCCATAAAAATTTAACCGTACAACATTTTCTCTCATCCATGATTACAACATGAGGACGACGAAACTCCCAACTATTTGGCAGATCTCCCACCAAACTCGAAATAAAACAGCATAAAACCATATAGCATGGGGAACTCTTTACTTTTTAAAGCATGACAACTAATCTCGCCATGGAATAAGAAGTTTTCATACTAACTCTACGATAAGGCCGTTCCATGTACCAAAGAGTTTTACTTTTCTAATGCTATAGGCCAAGCACGGGGAATGTTCTCTATGGTAGAATAGACAATAATGACATCGCATCGCCATACATTGCGTACCTTATTGAAGTTGAAGAAATTAATTTCAAATTAATTACGCATTCGATGACAAAGTGACGTAATTTTTGTCTATTCTACCTTAGACAAGAAAGCCTATGGTGCCTGCAAAATCTTTGCAAAATCCTTTAAATCATGTATGTAGGAAGTTCGATTTTCAAATATATATTTATGTTACCTCGTTCTGGTAGAATGAGTTCTTCCTTTGCTTTTTAAAAATAAATGTGACATAAACATTTCGGCGGGAATCTTATACTTTTGTAAATGCGAATATTCCGTAATTCACACAAGCATCAAAACGTTTATTTCCATAACCAGGAAAATAAAACGGAAAAAATGTTTTCTACGGAAGACCAGCAAATTGGAATATGTTTGCTGAAATCCCATTTAGAAGAAATTGGAAATGAGTTGGTTCTCCAGGTACCTACTTAAAGGCAATATTTTTTTCATATTATAAAATACATAAGCTAGGTATTTTTCATTATCTCCTACATCTTAAAATTTTCGCGCCAATTAATAAATAAAGAAATAAAATTATATTGATATTGGACAATCCACACATCATCATCTAGACCCAAGCCAAAACAGAGCTCGTGTTATGGGTAGTAGGTACCTACTAAATAACTGATTACAATACGTACATTACCTACATAGATATTTTTATGATACCTACATACATCGAAAATACCTAGAAAACCCGGAACAAATAGTTCCAGATTGTAAAAACATTCGACCAAAGGCGAGAATCGAACCCGCAACCTCGCATCGGTCGTCAATAATATTGGATTTCGCTAATACTAACATATTTTAGGTTCACGTACCTACCTAGTTTTCCATGTACCTAGTTTTGTAGAAACTAGTTTAAAATTGATTTTTCCATATAGTTATCAAATTCACTTGAATGCCAAAGTGCAAAGCACGTGCCTAATTGGTACGAAGGGACTGTTCTCTTGCCTGTGAAAGAATTTACTTTGACAAAATGTTTTTATGTTTTGTAGCGCTCTGCAATACCCACCTTGGAAGCAGAAAATAATAAAAAATCTAACGAGGCATCGGCAGTGCTGCGTGTAGTTCGCTCCTTGGATGCAGAGATAGAGAAGCTGAAACTAGAGAGCGGTACGTTTTTAATGATTTCAGTATTATTCCTTTCTGTGTTATTAGGGACTCTGGGTTTATTTCGACATAGAAATGAGGTTTTTGCAGTGAAAAATACCTAGTTAAAACCACATTAAAACTAAGAGCCGACTACTGTAATTACATTTTCTTTTGATACTTCGGTATGTGGCTTTGTTGCTACTTACTTTAATTGTGTATTTTAAGGTGTGGTTGCTCCCGACTATATGTATACGAAAACTTTCATGTAGGTACTTATGAGAAGAAATTTATTAGGACAGTTGGTAAACGCATTTTACGTCGGGTTATAGTCGGGTTTAAGAAACAGTCTTTCTAAAGAAAGAACACACAAAAAAACCCTTTGCAAGAATGCCCCATACGTGGAGTTACTTATATTGATATTTTGTACTTACTTAGACTCCTCTATTTTGCCAAAGCCCCATTTTTATCTTACGTTACGTAAGCCTATAAATATCGGGGTAATGACACGAATCATACGACAGCTTATTTGTTTCAATCGGACAAATAATTTCAGCGCTACTTGGGAACAAAGAAAACGGCTACATATGTACATATATAGGGTACCAACCTCAAAACCCTCTTCTGTTATTCCCTCTTCGGTAGTCAGGTAATAAAATATGAACAGGTTCAAAGTATGGATAGCTTACACGTATGGATATCAATGATATAGGTTGGGAACTCTTTTTCCGAATATAAACACTTTTCCCTTCCCCTAACGTTTGCCATTGCTGCTTTGTGGTATACAAACGTACCTTTCAAGGAGCGTTGTGGCCGTGATGCAGCTGCACTTAAAATCTTCGAGAATTTCTTTCATCTACGACATAACCAAAGCGCGCCAAGGTTATACGACGTAATCATACGTAGAGGGCTTGGCACTACGGCGAAGTCAAAGAGACGCTCTACGTCGTAGGTTATTATTATGGAGACGGTGGTAGAGGCTTGCGATGTTATCATTTATTTTATTCAATAAAACGGAATACAGCAAATTGCATTAAAAACATACTGTGGCAGTAATTTACGGTGCCTGTCTTCTACAGATAACATATAAAGTAGAACGGCTCCACACTTCGGCCCCTAACGACCCATGAAACCTTGCTTAAGTCGTTTAGCCAGAACATAGGAAAGTTTAATCATTAGGTGCCTACTCAAACCATGTCAATAATAAACGGTCTGGAGCTGTATGCCAGCTAAGCTAAAGCTTCTTTCTTACGAATGTTGTATATAAGTGTTTTCGGGGATAGTGTAGATTGATAGAAAAACCTTAGGCATTATATTAGGTCCTTACATATGAAATTGGCGTTTTGTATGGGAGGAACAAAAAGTCGAATATTTTTTAATATAATATATTTAATTAATCAAAGTATGAACCATTATTTTCTATGCACTTTTGCCATCTTATAGGTAGTTCATTGATCCCTTTACTAAAAAAACCAGTCGGACGGGAATCAATAAAATCTTTGAAGGCGATTTGGACTGCCCCATCGGAGTTGAATTTTTTCCCTTGCAAGAAGTTATCCAAATTTCGAAAAAAATGGTAATCTGTTGGAGCAAGGTCCGGGGAGTACGGAGGATGTCTTAGACTTTCCAATTGAAGCTCTTCTAATTTAGTAGCCGTCTGTTGCGCAGTGTGTGGTCTAGCGTTGTCGTGAAGCAGCAGTGGCGTGGAGCGATTGACCAGCCTAGGTTGTTTAGCCGCTAGCTTTTCCATCATGGTTTGCAATTGCTGACAATAGACATCAGCCGTAATAGTCTGGCCAGATTTGAGAAAACTGTAATGAACAATACCGGCACTAGTCCACCAAACGCTTACAAGTAACTTTTTTGGGGTTAATTTTCGCTTGGGGCAGGATTTGGCTGGCTGGCCAGGATCCAACCATTGCGCTGAGCGCTTCCGATTATCGTAAAGAACCCATTTTTCATCACAGGTAATGATTCGGTTTAAAATACCTTCATTATTGTGCCGGTTTAGTAATGTAACGCAGCAGTCGACGCGCGTTTGCCGGTTTGCTTCAGTCAATTCGTGAGGTACCCACCTTTCAAGCTTTTTAATCTTCCCAATTTGCTTCAAGTGAATTAAAACAGTTTTATCACTAACACCGCAGCCTGCAGCTAACTCGGACGTGGTTTGCGATGGATCCGCTTCCAAAGAGGAGAAATTTGTGATTAAAGTGGCCAGTACGAAAAACGCCAATTTCATATGTAAGGACCTAATATAAAACGATGAACTTACCTATTTCATATTCTTTATAGGAAGTACAAGTTCTTACCTTTAACCTTTTATATTTTTGTCATAGTATCAATAAATATTAAAGGTGATTGTAAGGAGTGGGCGCGAGATCAAAATGTTGTGGTGTAAATTTTTTCCTGTTTTGACCCATAAAAAACCTTACAGATAAGTAATTTGCTGCAAATCTTAAACCATTTTCTATTAACTTACTAAACTAACTTCTGTTCGCTGATATTTTGGATCATTTGGGAAAATACAAAACTTTGAGCTTAAATCAACATAAATTTCCAAATAGAATTGAATAGAAGCAAATAATTTTTCCATTTTACTCCCTGTAAAACACAATAAGATTAAAAATTATGAAAAAATTATTATCTCGCACCAAACTAAGATTAACACCAACCAGACTAAGATTTCTACAGAAAGAGATGCGATCTATGCACGAAGCAAACAAATCTCGAAATCTTTTCTAGTTTTATAATGTACCATAAATTATCAGTCTCTTCATCCCGTATGAGTACTCAAGCTCAGGTAACTTGGGGCCTGATGATTTCCAGAACATTCACTGAATCAATGGAGTTGCAACAGTCTGCAGTTAGCTCAATTGTTTCTATTGTTAATAATAGTTTAACTCTGAAAAGTTTATTAACAAAGAAAATTAAAAAAAAAAACGTTCTTATAACCTGTAAAAAATTAAGATAGTACTCGTATTTTAGATATCGATAACATTTATAAATAACGTGTCAGTAAAATTTTCGTTTAACTTCAAAGGGAATTCTATTCCAAAACAAGAATTTGCTAATTAAAATCTTCCTTCGCCATTTAAAGTTAATAAGATTTGGAACTATTTATTGAATCAATAGTCACTAATTGAAATTGCGGTCGTAATTCCAATAACCGTTCAGACCATAATTGAATTAAATGGTCTACTCGTTTTTATGTTATAGTTTTGTATTATTTTCATTCATCCTACGCAAGGGTAGGTGTTATTGGAGCGGTATCAAAACAACTGAGCCAGAACTATTCCATGCTGTCCAAACACTGAAAATTTATTAGTGAAAGGGTCGCGCTAAGCATCGAGCTATACTATTAACACGTTTACTGCCAAGCTTCAATGATGCGACCCAGAGAGGGACGGTTTGTCGCTGCTATGTAAACTGCATGCTGCGTGTTGCACGCCGCGCCGCCCCGGCCGCCCGCCTTCTTTCTAGGCCGACTGAGTACGTCTGTGGCAGTCAACGTGTCAATGAATAAAATAAAATAAAAAATACTTTTATTTCTGTGCAGTGAACGTGTTAATGCGCAACGTAATTGTTGCATTGTCATACAGGGAGGCAATGCAGCCAGCGTCTTGGGTTCGCTTCCAACTGTTATTGATATAGAAAAGTTGAGCTTCCTATAGATTGTTTTAATTTGAAACAGTCTTCAGTTTGCATAAATTGTTTCAATTCTAAATACTATTTCTAATTTAGTCAATAATTTACAAGCAATAATCTACATTGTTTTTTTGTTTAAAATACGAAAAAAAACTGATCGCATTTCTTTTTGCTATTACTTAAGTAGATCATTTATTTTATGCTCAACTCAGTCACCTGTGTAAAAAGTTCATATCCTGGGTCTCCTGTTAATTTAAACTTAATTGGTAAGTGCTAAAATGTATACTTTTCTGGTAAGCAACTTTGGTTGTAAGATCGACTTTATAAGGTTCAACTCTCCGCGTATTCTGACGCAATAAGTCATTTTATTGTTTCAATTTGAATTTTAGGGATTATTATGTCTTAACTATGAAACCCGGAACGGAAGCACGAAATTATATTTCCCAAGTGTAACGCGTTAATTGAATGCGCATACTATAATACTTACCCTCGTGCCTAGGCACCACCATTACCTAAGGTACTATAAATAAAGTGAATGTTAGGGAAATTATTTTTTGGCTTTTTTTCTGGAAATCTGTCTCTACAAACTAAGTGATTTGCTTACTTATAATGTAGGTGGTAGGCCTTTTACTCGATAATTTTATTTACATCAATGATGTTAAAGCTGGGCCAGATTTGACTCAGTTCCGCTCAACACCGTAATAGTACGTAAGAAATTCGATGCTGTGCTTTTTTATTTACAAATATTGATATGTATCTGAATCGCATTAAGCTGAGATTTAGATGGGCAAAACAAACATGTTTAGACACATAAGTGGTATAAGGATGTACTAGTTAGTGGTTTATTCTTGACTTCTTCCACAAGTGGACAAAAAATGGAAAAGATGAAAAAATGCATAACACCATATTTCTTATTAATAGTATAAAATTTTACTTATCTAAGTTGTTTTGAGATCTGAAATCTGTACACAGAGATAATCGACCTTCACGAGTTTTGGATGGTATTAAAATCAATAACCTTCCTAGTTTTGGAGACAGCAAATCGATTAGGCAAATAGCAGGGAGACATTGTTTATTCCCAAAGGTTAATAGGTTACTGCGTGTGCGTATTTTCGAACCAATTCAATTAATTTACTCGTCTTTTGTCAATATACATTTAATCTAAGAGCTGGTGCAAAATAATTATATAAAGGCCTTGTTGTGCCCTTATCTGAATTGAGACGAACCTACTTCAATTGACTATACCACCACTGTCTTTAATTTGATTCGGTCCTTTTCGTAGCATTCATTCAACCCTGAAATAACAGAGCCTTTCGAATAATGGGCAGGTAAACTTTTCTACTGGTACTTGTACTAGTACAGCCCGCGCGTTACGAGGTTACTTTTATCCCATGTGTTTAATTCCAGGTAAAAATCAACATCGAATAAAATTTCAGACCGATCCGTAGTAATGTTGTCATGTTGTTCCTTTTTGTAAGGAAGTAACAAACATCCATCTAAACATCCAAACTTTAGCATTTATAATATTATTGTGAGTGCGCGTTGACAAACTAGTTAAGTTTGTAGTACTGTTTTATTACTGTTTCTTAGTTTTAAGGTTTTGATAATTATTCAGGCTGAACGCACAAAGCATAATCTAGAATCGAGAATTAATAATTGGGTCGTTGTTGTTCCTTTTCGGCATTCACGAATTCACGATGACATTTTGAGGAACCCATCCATCATTTGAGTAAGTCTTGGTCAATATGGTACAAATATGGACAAATACACTGTATAAATTATATATTTTTAATTAAATGGCAAATAAGCCTTTATTAACAAAGAAAATTACAATTATCTAACTAAATTAGAGCTAGTATTTACAATTGAGATAACTGCAGACTGTTGCAAACAAACTAAATTTAGCTCAACTGATCAATACCAGTTGGAAGTGTAGTACAAAAGATGCTGGCTGCATTGCCTCGCTCTATGGCAATGCTGATGCGCTGCGCCAGATATTGACCAGCTCTCGGGTCACACGTCTAAGAAGTTCCGTCCACTAGTTTCGGAGCCTATTCAATTCAAACCAAAAAACAAAAAAATAAATATTATATATACAAACAAATAAATATTATAAATATATATCAGTAAAGACATAAAAAAAATTGGCAAGCCAATATCTGCCGCTTACCCAAGTAACACAAAAGTGCTGTATAAAAGCTGAATAACTGTCCATAATACTTAGCTGTACAAGTCTGCTGAATAAGAGCGTTAGCAGCGCTGTTTCAGCTGATATAACTCTGATTTGGGCACAAATTAAACAGCTATAGGCTGAATAACGTAACTGATTGCTGTATATCAGCATTATTTGAGCATTATTAAGGCCCTGTATAAAGACAATATTTAGGTATAAGTAGTATTATTTAGTAGTTCGTAGCGCTTGACAAAACTGTGCGACGAAAAAGTGGTCGTTTTACGATGTCTGTCGTATGGCAGCGCCTTAAAGGTAACAGTCACCCCAAGAGCTGAACATTGGCTGAATATCAAAGTATGTGTTACCTATTATACAGCACAATGCTGATTATCAGAGTTTGTGTTACCTATTATACAGCACAAAGTACAGACCAGGATCTTATTAACGCTTTTATGGAGTTGAAAATTCACAAGTTGCAAAATTGTGAATAATTTTCACGTTCTCGCCCCTACTTGCTACCAAGTGAAACAATTTGACAAGTGTTTTGTGATGTTGATATTGTTTTCGGTAAGTAAAATCTTGAGTTTTTCTTCTAAACGCGTAAAATTCGAATGGGAAAGCATTTTTACTGTCAAATATCATATAAATATAGATGAAAATTTTCATGCGCTCTCAAAATAGTACCGTTTACTTGAAAATTATAATTTAAAATGCGCTGATGATGATAAAAAAATAAAACAGAAATCTTATTATTCTGTCCATGTTATTTGACAATAAGCTGTTTACTCATAAATCACAGATTTTCTCTTCAAATCCAGTTGTTATTTTCGTTGTAGAGAAAGATATAAACTATATATTCATATTCATAGGTTAGAACATAAAAATGGCAGACAAGCAATGTGCACTTTATTAATCACAATTAAATGCTATGGGCTGTATAAGTATTCACTCGTGGTACATACATCAGCAATGAGCTGACAAGAGTAGTTCTTGTGTGAAACAAGTCAGCCACAGATTCATGAAAAGCTTAATAGCGGGTAACAAGTACGCAAATATTTTACAGTGAACCACTAAACTCTGTAGAAAATTTAGGGATCCGTAATTTATAAAATTAAATTAAAGCGCTGTGTGTAACGTCCTTCATATTTATTATTTTATTATTTAGTCATATACTTACTTACTTTATATTACAGGATAATTCACAAACGTCTGCCAGCGAAAAAGCACTCCAGCAGCAAGACACACTACAAGTTATCAACACGGGAGATATACAAACCATTCTTTCCAATCAAGCCGCTATGTTAGCGAAGCTTGATATATGCAATATTAATAATAAAAAATAAATAAAAATAATAAGATATATTTTTTCAATTGCCCATTTGCTTATGTTTTCACGTCATTTTTCTTGTTTATCATATTCAGTACACACACTGTCACTGTCTGAATTTTCAGAAACATTAGAGATATCTAGGTATCTGTCATTACTGCAAGATACGGAACCACTATCTTCTAATATTTGCTGTATACTTGCAGAGCTCTGTCCATCTAAATCTGCACGTCCTTCTACACAAACAGTTGCGGATCGGGAACCCTGCCGTTCTAAAATTTTACTCCCCCTTGACTCATTATTCATCAAACGTGTAGCTTGATCAGTGTTCCCGTATTTCTATTTAAAATTCTCAAGTATTCTGCAGTAATTTTTCGGCGTATTCCTCCTGTTCTACGTTTATATTTCTACATTTCGATATTAAATACCACAAGTCTTAGTCATGGACTGTTTCTTACAGACGTCCGCACTCTCCCTCGAATATCGAGTCCATTTATCCACCCATTACAATAAACTGTTGTTTTATTCCTTTAATTTTAAATTGCAAAAGTCTATACCTGATATCATATTATGGTGTATCATACATAACGCTATGTGCCCTCGCCTTTAAAATTAACTCTCATAAAGGGCCGCTGTGCTGGCTACGGCCCCAAGTATGCATCCCAAAGGACCGTGATGGCTCAAGATAGTGGAAATGAGATATAATAATAAATGAGTAGCTATGTATCATCTTCAGCATCATCATATTCGTCCACTGCTGAACACAGGCATCCCCTAAAGATGCCACGAATAGTGGAAATATAGTCTAAAAGGTACAGTCCTTATGTGTACCTAAGCTTTTAATAGGATTAATAATAATAACCGTGCCGTGTGGTGCCGGCATAGAATTTCACCACCCCAACTCTTCCCGTGGGTGTCGTAAGAGGCGACTAAGGGAAACACACCGGGGGCGGGCAGCAGCGCCTTATGCAGAACAACTACACCGAACTGCGATCCCCAACCCGCATGCCCAGCGTGGGGATTATGGGCAATAACCCCCAAATAATTATGCCATCTATGGCACTCATTAGGGGAGGCCTATGTCCAGCAGTGGACAATTATAGGCTGGTGATGATTTGGTGATGAATAAATAATAATAATTCAACACGGCATCATCTTGCCGAGGATTGATTAGGTTCCAATAGCTTTGCATGCAAGATTAGATTAGATGAAGATGTTTGTAGCTACCTACATTACCAACAGCAAGTACCTAGTTAAGTAAGTGGTTAGCTGTATTAAACCTTACTTACAACACTTCAATTCAATTCGGTAAATTTAGAATGTTCAAAATAACAGTATTGATTCTAAATTGATGGTAATTAATAGTTTAGTATTGATATGGATCGGTTAAGTCCCTTTTTTTGCCTTGAACAGTCTCCAGTTAGCTCAATTTCAATTTTAAATATTACTTCTAATTTGTTTCTGATATTTAGTTGTAATTTACTTTGTTAATAAAATATAATTTCAAACTATTTAGCATTAAGTATTTGTTTTGAATGAATTATTTCTTGATATATATCAGTTTTGAGTAGTCCACTTACAGGCAGGAAGGGCCAATAAACAGAAATTCATTTATCTTAAATTCCACTATGTATTTATAGAAGGTCAAAGGCCTTTATTGCCCAATAAACATTATTGGGCCGTCCTGTCTACCCCTGCATCCCAGCTGGTAAAATAGTTGATCAGTGAATTAATTTAAATTATTGCAAGGCAATTGCCTTCATTGAAATTCCCTTTTAACCTAAACAATTGGATTTATGTACCCACTTTGGCTTGTTTTGTCGTATAATCCACTATACATAAAGATACAGAGTCCATTTTATGTTTTCTGTATAAGACTTTAATCCAAATGAAATAATGTTATATAGAATTATCTACTCTTTAAAACACTCTCTACTATAAGTTCGACCGAAACCGCTGTACCGCTCCCTAAGAAAGTGCGGCGAAGTGGGGGCCGAGGAAAAAAGAGCAAGAATACACATGAGATCGATATTGTCGGATATATCTTACGATATCGTACCAATATAAACAATATTTTTGTTTTATATATTATATCGATATGTTTATATTTTTTTATAACTAAATTATCTACAGATATTCTGACAGAGCTTCTGCTTCAACTTCATCTTCCGTTTCGCCATCGGAATTTGAATCAGAGTCGTTCTGCAAATTTATAATTAATGGATTGATAATAATATCAAATCTACTATCGCGATCCCAGTAATTGTTTTCATTTTTTTGGACATGATCATCACATTTCTGCCATTTTTCCGCCGTGAACTCCGAAAACAATGTATTCAATAAGTTTATCTTTTCATCTAGAGAAGAGTTAATATGGTTATGAGCTATATTGTTTTTAATATCAGCCCAGACTAACTCTATGGGATTCAAATCCGGATGGTACGGCGGTAATCGTAGAACAGTATGTCCATTGGCTTTCAGGAGTTCATCAATTCTGTACACGGGCTCTTTTTGTGTATTATCGATAAGAAGTTGCAGTTGAGATTTTGTCATAGCTTCCGAAAATTCAACATTGTGGCGCCGTAACCAGTTCTGCATTTCGGTTTTGAGGCTTGCTATGGTTGGCTTCTTGTCAACCTGAACGCTGTGGTAAGACGCGTTGTCCAAGACAACCACAGAATTCGGAAGCAATTTATCTTTTAACTTTTCATCTACCCACTTATAAAAAGTAGGCCCGTTCATGTCTCCATGATAGTCGCCGGTCTTAGCATCTGATTTGAATATCGTCAATGCACCATCAACCAAGCCATTTCGACATCCAGCGTGAAGAATTACCAAACGCCGTCCTTTTCCAATATCAGCATGAATTCCAGGTTCGGACGATGATTGCCAACATTTGCTTACATGGTGACTGGCGTTAATGTATGTATGTTTCATCAAGGAAATATATGTTGCGGTTTTGCGTTCTGTAATTTCTGATTTGTGTTAAGTATTTTTTCCGCCACACTACAATATTAGGCTGCTCTATAAGGAGATGTCTCTTCGATTTGCATTTTTTGAAACAGTAACCTATTGTGTGTAAGAGGCTCCTTAGAAATTCTCGTCCACAATTTAATATGCCATCTTGTTTCAAACTTGAAAGTAACTTACGGACACTTGGCACTCTTTTTTCAAATTCATAAAACTGATGAATTTTTCTTCTGATAACTCCTAAATCAAAATCATCAACAACATGTTTTTTCTTTATAGTTTTTGGTTGTTTTGGCGAATTAAATTTCAATCGGCCCAAATTTTCAGTTGATGAATTGCCCTCTTTTATCACATTTCTTGCGGTTTTTTCGCAGTACCCCGTAGCGTCTGCCACGATTTTGGCAATATTTGCATCACTTTTATATTCAAAGCTCTCTCTGTCTGCTTTTCTTTTCTTAAAATATTCGGCCACTTTAAAAATTATGGCCTTGACATCACGAGATAGCGCTCGGCCCATCTTTGGATATTTATCTCATGTGTATCTGACATAGACCGTCCGGTACAAAGGCGACCTACTGCCGTGAGCGTCGACGGCAGACTGATGGATCGGAGCGGCCGATACTTCCCCCCCGTCTCGCCGCGCGCATACCTCAGGAGCGGTACAGCGGTTTCGGTCGTCGAGTAGTAGAAGCTTCTAGAGTTCTACAAATTAAATAAAAATTTACTCGCCTGCTTTCAGTTTGTTTAACTGCAAAACGTGCCCAACTGAAGCGACAATGCGACGAATTGTCTGAAAGTCTCGAAACAGCTCTGAAGAATAGAGATGAACTCGCAAATGTACTGAAACAGGAGGACGGCGAAATGGAAGCTCAAATGTACGTGTACATTTTATTTACTACCTGTTCAACACATACCAATAACTCTAAGTCCTGAAATAAGACTGACTCTGAATTAAAAACTAAAAAGGTTCAGAGTCAAACTGTTTTCTATTTTAAAAAGGTTACACCCGGACTATGTGGCCGAATTTTTGGTCGAACCGACCACAAGTCATAATAAAGCAGGTTTATACAATAATTTGAAGGTTGCGAAGAAGAAAATTGCTTTAGGCAATATTTTGGTTTATTTTAATTTAGATATACTTAAGGTTATAGTTTACAGAGAACATGCAGAAATTTAGGTATTATTAACTAAGAAAATTACAGTACAAAATTTAACAGAATAAAACAATTAGTACACTTATACATACAATTAATTTCCTAGAAATATAATCCATCACCAGAACGCTGAATGCCCAGAATGCTGACAGCATTGTCACGATGGATGATGATGCTACTTCGCTGACTGAAATAAAAGCCAGCATTTGAAGCACCTTGGGTGTCTATGAGTAGCTTTTATAAGATATAAGTTATATTATTTTTTGTACAATTAAATAAGAATAAACTAAGAAAATTTATATACTCCATCTGTATTTAAAAATGTTCTTAGTAAATTTTCTTGGTTAATATTTTACAAAAAAAACATTTGCAATAATTTTCACAATTTCCAGTTAAGTGTCAAATTCATTCATTCATTTATTCAACTAGAAAACAACTAAAAAGAATTACATTAGCATTACACAGAAAGCTAGCAAAAAAATACACTTGACTGGTTTCGAAACAACAAAATACTTGAATAATTAAATAAAAGATTTTTCTTTTCACTTGCCCAAATTAGACTACGTAGCTATAAGAAAATAATGTATATTTATTACCGGTATCCTGGCAACAGCCCACCTCTTCCTCTTATCAGTACAGTGCCACTGCTGCCCGCTTTATCGCTAGGTCTTAGGTACAGAAATACACGTCAACGGAAGGACCACCTATCGGAATTCCATATTTCTTTTTTGATTGAGTATGGCATTTTGGGTAAACTCACAGATATAAAGGTGAACAAAAAATGTCACAGAGCTTCTTACTTTATTCTTTACATTTTTAGCTAAGTTATATCAATAAATGTATGTAAAGTAAAATTTCTTTATTTTGTTGCACAGTTAAAACAATATAAATACAAAAATTGCCATTACATGTGCTTGACATGTGAGATTATTATAAATAACGTTAACCTCGAGATATATATATATTACATAAAGTAGGTACCTATCGTATTTCGATTTGGTAACACATTCATTACTAAGTATCCATCAAAGGACTAACAAGTGGGTTATTCCCGCTCGTCCCCTCGCTTCGTCCCCTGAGGGGACCAACGGGAAGTTTACTTCCCGCTCGTCCCCACATTTATATACGTGGGGACGAGTGGGAAGTAAACTTCCCGTTCGTCTCCCTTTTAGAATTGGTACCAAAATGGTTTACACACTAGAAGTGAATATTACTAAGTAAAAACAAAAAGGTTATACAAGGTGTAACAAAATATGTGTACTAAGCCGAAGGGGGAGGTTTCAGACCCCAATGGTGATCAGTTGTGAGGGGGAGAAAATTAAAAAATCTTATTTTAATTATCCTATTTTTTTTATTTTTTTTTCCTTTTTTTATTTCCTTATCCGGGTAACCTATACATACCTACTACCACTGCAGGTAGGTAGGTATTTATCTTCGTAGAGTTCAGCTATGGCGGAGCGGGAGACTACCTAATCTATCTATCTATCTATTATTTACTCTACATCTATGCCCATACTGACAACAATTAGACGTCATTGTCACAGGTACTAGAAACCGCTGCCTTTAGGGTAGTCACTTCGTAAAAAATCAGCTGTCCATGTTGAAACTTTGATGCAGTTTTTTCCGAAATACCGATCGACATTCGAAAAGTCGTGGAACAAAAGTTGGTCCCCTGGGGGGTGGAAATTCACCCCCTTTCGTTTAGTACACATATTTTGTTACACGGTGTATAATACGAGGTATTTTATTTATTGTATAAGTTTATTTTCTATGTTTGTTTGTATATTATGAATGAAAATGTATGCAGAAGATTGTGTGTTCGATTCTCGCCTCGGGACAAATATTTGTACTATTTGCAAATAATGTTGAGGGAGTTGTGGTTGTCTTCTATGTATAATAATAAAAATCTATCTATGTTTACTGTTATGTATATTTTTATTAAGCACACAAGATCTGCTTAGATAATGTTGTGTGAATTGTCCAGCCAAAAATAAAACTGAAACAAACTATCATCAAGATGAAACCCAACAGACACGAACTTTGAATATGAATTATTAGGAAATGAAATTGCAATTACATAATTACCTAGTTAATGCTGGACAGTAATAATCAATAATGCTGGACAATCCACACAGCATCAGACCTAACTATTAAGAAATAACGGTGTTTTTTCTTACCGTAGAGCCGTAGAGCCGTAGAGTCCAAAGGTAGAATACGTCTTGGAGTTTGAAGGTGTAATCCACTAACACCGTTACTCTGTATGCGAATCCATTCCGTCTGATATATATCCCAAGAATTATTGGATAGATCATAGGGTTGAGTTGTGCGAAGTTTACAAATATGTCTCATTTTTGCCTATTTCAGTCGACGTTACGAAGATTCTTTACAAGAAAAGGCTGATCGATTCAGGAAAACCCTTGGATATTATGTGAGTCGGAATAATAACTTTATACCTACTGGTGGGAGAAAATATAATTGAGTGGTTCTATTCTCCGTGTGGAAATTGAACTAAGGCTTTGGAATTTTCTTAGCTGGATCCATTATTTTTATCTAACAAATTTTCAGACTTAGGTTGAATGTTGCAAATCTCTGTTTTTTAAAAAAATATTCTACAATTTTGAATTTTATATCGTAGCCACGCCATGCCCGATTAAATTTCAAATTTTAAAACAAAAGTTTCAGCGAGAGACCTTCTAAAAGATTGACAGCTCATTGTGCCCCCAACATTCTGCAATCACCAGAAGTATAATGGGGTGAAACGTAGATTAAAATATCAACGAAAATACTTGTAATAGCAGTCAAATACCTCTTTTTTGAAATGGAGATTTTACGAAGATCACTAAAAAAAGGGAAATATGGGATGATTTTATAAAAAAAAATCAGTCCATCATAATCATATCAAACTTTCTTTAGTAATTATATTAGTAATTTTTCCATTCATCAGGATGAAACTGAAATAAAAAATAAGCTGAAAAACGTGAACGTCGGGATAGATGAACTCGAGAAGGAGGTCGGACAAAAAAAGAGCTTCGTGGATGTACTGAAGAAGCGAGCCGAGAGCATTTGCCCGGATGTTACTGAGGGTATTCTAGAGATTTGGTGAGTATAAAATTTATGAGATAACTAAATATGAATTTATGAGCATAAAAAACGGAGTACAATAGTCACGAAACTTCCTGGAATCTTTATAACGTGATACTTCATTAACGTTTCCCGAAAATATACTTACCTACACCGACGACCTCGCCAACCACCTACCCAATACAAAACAATAATATCATGTGTAAACAAAATCGAGGGAATTTAATCAGAGAATTGTACAGGTCCTTTGACTGAGTTGATATTTTCTATACTAATATTATAAAGAGGAAAGATTTGATTGTTTGTATGTTTGTTTGTTTGAATTGAATAGGCTCCGAAACTACTGGACCGAGTTAAAAAATTCTTTCACCATTAGAATCCTTAATTTTCCGTGATGAACATAGGCTATATAATATTTTCAAAAAAGTTAGGGATCCGCATGAAAAATTCAATAATTGAACCGTGGGCTGTATATTCAACCTCTTTTTCTATTATGGCGCGTCAGAATAGAAAAAGAGGTTGTATAGCGCACGGTGCTTGCTTTTTCTCTATGGCCAGTGTCAGTAATGGAGTGTCGAGTCAATGTCAAAAATCCCAATGCTTATGAAAAAGTAAGGGGTCCGTATGAAAACTGTGAAGCCCATCGTGTTAGTGTGTATAATTTCTGAAATTTTTGTTTTATACTTGTGCGAAGCCGGGGCGGGCCGCTAGTTTTCTAATAATTGATAAGATTTTAGACATGAAACCGACATGTGGGTACCGTAAATTAGACATAAACGTAAGTACAATTTGTGTTCTGAGCTCTATCAGGTCGTTTCAGAAATCTTTTTTATTTCTACTTATTTCTACCTTTATTTACATTTAAGTTAACATATTATTATTTTCTAATAATCTAGCTTATCTGTGATATAGGTAAAGTAGGTAGGTATATTACAGAATATTACTAAATGTAATTAATTACCGTGAAAGGAATCTCGACGCACGTTAATTCGATGCACGCGATCTCGATCTAAGCTCCCTTATCATCTTTGTTCGGGAATTCAAATTAAAAAAGTAATCTAAAACTAAATGTCGGAAACCACCTTTTATGAATACATCTCTCACACTCTTATCAATACATCTCGATACAGAGTTTAGTAAAAAATAGACCTCCGGAAATATAGCTTTCGTTAGGTGCGATGCAATAGTTACGATATATCAATCAAGTTTGAAAAGCCTCGACCCTCGATTTTATCAGCAACGCCACTATACATCACACCTCGTAGCGTTCATATATGACACGTAACAAACGAGTAGGTTTATAAATCATTCGTGGACAATTCCAGTGTACGTGCATTGAACGAGAGTTGGTGCAGCTATAACTCATCTGAATACCTGTAATCTAACTGAAAGCCGGGACGGTGCGGGCGTAATGTACCATTGATACATTCCGAGTATGATACATTATGCCGTGTTCTAGAATTCGCCTCGTAGCGCCTTCTTTCCCAGCACTGAAACATACGCGCGCTGTGAAACAAGTTACATTACGTACGGCCCGCGACGCTGGTCAGTACTAGTCTAGACTAGACCACAGACTACCTGAATATGTCTTTACTTTGGCTTCAGGAAACTAGACTTACCTACGAGCTGAGCCAGAATAACAACTATCCATTTCTTTTACTAAGCGCAGTACCAGATATCTTGTGTCTTACTACAAAGATAAATAATTATTACCATATTGTTATCCCCAATGTTTTCATTTCGAAAGTCTGATTGGGCATTGTTCTTGGAACCTAAAATTATTTATGCTACTGACCAAAAATTTTTTTCTCCCTTCCAACGATTTCGAGTTGGTGAATTTCAGCCAACAACGTCGATATGATGGTCGAGTGCCGGCTCTGAATTTAAGCAGCGAGTACAAATAGGTACTTTGTAATACCCAGAAGGGTATTACAAAGTACTTCTACTTACCGAGAAGATACTCGCTAGGTGTTTATAATTCCTAAGGTATAAGGCGTACCTAAATTTTATGTGTTAATCAGGCAACATTGAATATTTAGAGAATAAAAATTTATTACATTTTACGTTTTTATCAACGACTTCTTGTACGTGTTTTTTGGAATAAACAACATTACCAAACTAATAGGAAAAGAGCAAACGGTTTTTTGATTAATCTTGTACTAGTTTCCGCTCACGGCTTTGCACGAGTGTTTTGAAAAAGTAGCCTATGTAAAGTAGTTCCATCTTCATGTTTTTGGCTCGATCTTTTCAGTAGGTATTGACGTTGTCTTCGCATCAACATCTTCCCAACTACAAAAACATTCGCCTTTATAATTAGTGGCATTGTTTCAAAGTTGCTTAATCAAGTGCTCTCAGCTACGTATGTTGAAAATCGGTATAAATATCCGTTCTATCTCATGATATCATCTCTTTGTGTGTAAGATTGTTGTATTTTTCAGTGGGAAACCCGAGTTGGATGAAAAAGTAAAAACGCTCACGTCTGAATACGAAACGCTGCTGTCCAGGAAACGAAATACAGGAATGTTTTTAAAAGCCTAAAAACACACTGGTAAACTATAAATATTTATTTGTTTTCGCAAAGCCTCTGAGCAATGATTAAAAGTTACCCTCTATAAATTTCTTGGTTATTCTTTTTCGTGTTTTTTTTAGAATTAAGCCAACTGTAAATTTGTTTGGAACTTTTTACCGATTCAAAATTTCCACATGAAATATATTCATAATTGAATCACGAAGTTTTAAACATTGTATTTTATTCACTGTACAATATTACATTGAATAAAATACAAGTACTTATTGCATAAAATGAAGGCGAAATAATTATTTGATATGTAATAATTTGAAAACAATTCCTGAAAATATTTTTTTTCCTATTGTGAAGATTTTATATACCTACCTATCTTCCTGCCTTAATTGTTGAATTTGTACTAATGGTCCATTTGATATTTTATATCAAGTAATCTATTAATCGGATTTCCAGCTCGACGGCAAAAATTAAAGCTTTTTAAAAATACAAAACATTGCTCATATTTTGAGAATGGCTTAAGTATAGATAATTATTTACAGAAACCACCAAATTCGTGGATTTGGTCTACTTATCATTTATCTAAGACAAAAATCCACTTTGCTCTGTTGCGTAACAAATAACTCTTCATCTATTTCTGATAATGGAAATTTTGGGGGGTGAAGGGAAAGACACCTCATATCGGCAATAATGAGGTGCTATAATAATAAAGGCATGGCAGAAATATACGTGAGGAAAATGGCAAGAGCGAAACATGTCACAATCGTATTACGATTCTCTGGTATCTTGGTTCTCCTAATGACGTTCGAAGTCTTTGCCGAGCCGATTTGTGTGCAAATTGAGGTAATAATTATAAGAGTTTGAATAACACATGAAAACTTGGTTTACGAATGTTGGCATCATAATCTAACTGTTCAAATCAAATCAAATCAAATCAAATTCTTTATTCGCAAACATGGGTCACAGAGATGAGTAGTAAAAGGTAAGCACCATACATGTTTTGCCTAGATCTAGGGCATGCAAATTTTAATATGCTAAGTATAAATGAAAATAATGATATAAAACACAATAAGAAGATTGACTATTGATAGACTGTTGTGTTTGCAAGATTTTCAGTGTTTCGATTCGAACACAAATAGAACTAAGCAAAAGGGAAATTAATGAAATCCACAAAATCCAATATTGCCTGTAAAGTAAACAGAACAAAGCAAATTCATTTCGGGTGAAGTAAAACACGATCATTGATGTATCGATTCTTGTACCAAATAAGGAAAATCTTGCCTTGCCTTGGCGGGGGACCTTAATAGACTTTTTGTTGACTTTCACGATTAAGATTAGTTTGTATTTTAATAAAAAAACATTTACATGCTGTGAAGGATTTATGTACTACATATAATGTAAAATCTATTAGGTATATATATATAAAATGATAAATGTTTTAAGACCATTATAAATATGGGGGCTAAAGTAAAATTAAAATCTACGTAGTCATAGAATTGGCGAACGGGTAATTTTTAACTTTATTTTAAACTACCTATATTACTAAGGACGTGTCCATATTGGTTCATGAGTTCTTAAAGACTTAATTGCGTTCATGTTTATTCAAGAGAAGCTGTGTTTTCAGTTAAGAGAAAATTCAGTAAGACAGTGCAGAACAAACTTGCAACAAGAAACCCTTATTGGTTGCAGTGTAGCGATAAATCTAGGCATGTGCAAGAACTTTATAACCCGCGTTCACTTCCCGTTGGCTGCGGTCCAGTTGTTAGCGGGTCGTTTCTTATTTCACCAGCATTTCATACAAATGTGGCATGCGACGTGATAGGGACCTTGCAATTCCTATTGTACCATATTTTATTTTCTGATGGTTCCAATTTAGCTTCGTCAGTATTGATATTGAATTGACTGTCTGGAGATTGTGTCCGCGTCCATTTAGGAAGTTTTGTTGTGCCGAAACGGGCTCTAGCAGCTGGAATCAAACGTAGACTACTTTTTATAATCCGTAAACGTTCCCAAGTTTCCTAAATAACCTTTAAACGTTTCCATAGAAACAACGCGCTAGAAGTCACGGTTAGAAACTAGACAGTGTATTTTATTAAAGCGAAAGAATTTCTTGTGACCTTTTGAGCAATAAAGAGCAACACGGATCTCAATGAAATGTCCCGAGGAAGGATATGGGCAACTTTTGAACCTGAAGAAGCGCTTGTCAATGCCTACCTACTTCTAAAAGTATGGTAACTTTATGTCGAGAGGTTAACGACTCGATGACGACGACGTCTTTTTCGTCGCCGTACCTATTGTGTACCATTACATTACCATTACATCAGAACAGGTAGTTCTGATGTTGCCTGAAATATACAATTTATTATTATTTTTTTAGATACTATAGAGAAACCAAACTCAGGTCTTTGTAAAAGGATCGAATCGCGTTGTGATTCTAAAGTTGAATATGATAGATTAATAACACGGCTCTCGGAAGAGGCTTATGTCTAACAATAAATTAGAATAGGCTGTTGATGATGATACTTTATTTCAATTTAAGTAGGTTACGGTAAGTAGTAAAACCTGCAGGCAGATGCTGGCTGCGGCAAGCTGAAGACAGGGTGCTTTGGCGCTCATAGGGGAGACATGTCCAGCTGTGGACTAACATGGACTGATGATGATGATAATAAAGGTAGGTAAAGAGGCTACCCACACTAACCTACTCGTAATATTACTTGAAATTGTAACAATATTTGAATTGAATTTCAGACACAATAGCAAATAAAAGAAAAAATTGTTATATGTTGGTAAATTTGAGATTTCATTTTAACAACACAAGTTTCCACAGTGCCAGATGACGCATTCAAAGAAAATTCTACTAAACCTATAAGCAAATACCACAAAACAAACATGGATAAAGTAATTTTCATTGTAATAACTTGTAACGACCAAAACGATAAAGTTTGCTATTCAAATGAAATTGTTATCAAAGAGCTTCGTGTTTGTATGTTCTTTACCTACAGGAAAAAAAAATATGTTTGTATAATGTACTTTTTCTGTTTTCTTTGTTTTTTTACGCTGAGTTTTGTGCGATGAAGGAATATCATCCTACCCTCTAATTTATATTGCTTGCTTTGTGTACCAATTTAAAACAAAATGAAGATTGAAGAACAATGAAAGTTCTTGAATAAAAAATGATAATGGTATGGCAGAGTTAATAAAATTTTAATATAAGTACGAGATAATCGTCGAAATACGATAATGGTTGGAACTCGATTATACTTGGCGATTTGTCCAGCATTGTTATTTATATCTATATCTATACTAATATTATAAAGAGGACAGATTTGTTTGTTTGTTTGAATTGAATAGGCTCCGAAACTACTGGACCGATTTGAAAAATTCTTTCACCATTCGAATCCTAAATTTTCCGTGACATTTAGAATGCTAAAGAATGTTTTCATAAAAATTAGGGCACATCCACATGAAAATTTTATTTGTTTTGAAATACTCGTGCGAAGCCGAGGCGGACCGCTAGCTATTTATAAGGTACCTTGGTGTGCACCTCATTAACATACCTTTCCAGGTTTGAATGAAGCCACGGGTGAGGCTAGTTTTAATACATTATATTTGGTGGAATAACCTCTGGCGCTCATTAGGGGAGGCCTATGTCCAGCAGTGGACTATTTTAGGGTGATGATGATGAAGATGAGAATTTGGGTTCGGAAACAGATATGGATGATATAGGTTCAACTATAGGTAGAGCATTCTCTTTTTAAACCTAATACACTCACAGACGTGCACAAAACACACACACGCACATACACAGGCGCACACACCAAAATCACTTACAAACTTAAGTATTATTATATGTATTTTTAAATTTTAATATTTAAAGCTAATATAATAGTTAAATACGCACCTAAGAAACAATGTTATCATAACCGTATATTACGGAAGAGCGGAACCCTCTAACACAGGTATCTCTATACTTAAAAGAGGGTTCCAAACCCATGCAATGTATCGTAGTTTTAAGTTTACTTGAATAAATATTAATATTTGTATTTTTGTAATTTGTGTATGTAACTAATTATTATATAATATACTGTCTAAACTACAAGTATAGTTTATAATTTGTAGACTTCCTCAATCTGTTCCATCACCTATCCTATAACTCTCAGGTTTGCTGGAAGAAAACTCTCTTCAGGATTAATTTAAGCTAATAATAGCAGTACCTATTTCAATTGAATAGTCGCGTAAGAAATTCACTGTCCGCTGTCGTCCAATAGTCTACCTACAACTGTAAAGGTAACTGCTTTAGCTGAGAACAAGGGTATGTCCATTTATCTGCAAGACCAACTTGCTGACACAGTGATTAGAGCATCCCGCAGCGTCTTGTCTTACATGACAGTGGGATTTATGGACAGTGAACTTAGTTTTAACGGTTATTTTAACGGCCACCATATCAATTTAGATTGGTACTTTGGTACTGGGAATATTATTAATAAAAACTCTCAGTTTAAAGAGACAAGTTTAGTAGCAGACGATTTAGGCAACATGATCACATTGAAGTCAATTAACGGCATAATTACCATGATTTGAGTTTCGAGCTTTCCAATATTTCGGCATAGTTTCATGCGCTATGATCACGGAACAAAACTAAACTGAAACTGTACCAAAGTAGGTATTTGAAAACTCAAATCATGGTAAATATCTCGCCAAAAACTACTTTATTATTAAAAACCATGTTAGTTTCAAAAGTTTTATGAACACATTGATAAAATTTATTAATTTGAACAAATGCCTAAGAAATAACGAATGAATCTTTTTCATCTTTCTACGTACCAATAAATATTGTTTGACGAATTTCATCGAGATTAACGAAATCAGAGGGTGCGAAATATGATAATTAATTTTCGAAAATTATTATTATCGCAAGGACCGTTTATCATCTCATTTTCAAACCCGTCTCGTTTCATGGCTCTATGGGGCAGTTACTGTTCAACAGTATTAATTAATTTTGAATATTTCCATCGAGAGACCCACTCATATTTATACTTAGGAGAAATTTTCAGTAAAATAAAACCCAATAAGGAACATTATTCAATTTATGTAAATAATTCTCATTTTACCGTAAATAATTTTTGCATTTCAAAATGTTTTCTCTACCCTTACACTACTACTTCATTTCTTTGTACCTAGTAGAATAGGAACTTGTCTAAAAGGAGATTAGACGTGTCAAAATCAAATGTTTTGAATAAATCTCAGAGATTTTTTCTTTTAACATACATGTCTCCAAGCTTCCTAAATAATAATGTACTTTGTTCAAAATAATAATAGCGCCAAACAATGCGATCGGGAACATTCATGTAACTGCCCCTTTGTAGAGAACCGAGCAATTCCTTGGCACATGTTCAACATGAACCTATATAACCCACGTATTCAATATTTGCTAATCAATCTTGTCAGGAGTCACTGTTGTAATCGACAACAGAGTACAAGTTAGTACGTATGTGAATAGAAACAGAAGAAAGATAAAATGGATGAAGAGATATCTAAATTCGTGTATTTTTCATTAAACTAAAGAAAGTAAGATAAGCGTAAGCCAATGTGGCTACAACGAATTTATTAATTTTTAAAATGAACAATGTAACAAAAAAAAATACCTAAATAAACAGAAACTTGCCTCCCTAAGCTTATTAATCACCTTTATTGTCTATGTTTAATCCTTTGTCTATGTTTGGTTTTTGTTTGATCCTGACTAAGTTTGTGAACCAAATAAATTATAATCTAGGTATCTATCCACCTACATTAAATTGTAAGTTTTAATAATAGATGGATCCTTCTATGTAATCATGAGTATGGGGTTCCTTGAATGTCTTGAGAATAATAGTTTCGTGAGTGGAACTGAAGACCATTCGAGCATAGCAATCAGTCAAGAGGTATTAACATGATGTATGAACTCTGTGAACAGCGATGGGTTAAGTGGATAGTTGCTGTTAACGAATAATTCGGTACTGTTATATATTCCAATCTCTTGTTTGGTGTTTGGTATGTCGACAGACAATCAAATAGTCAAGCCCTTATGCTTTACCGATTTGATTTTTTTTTGACAATAGATTTTGTAAATTTTACAAACTTTACTCAGGCGTCTAATCAGAATACTCACAAGAATTAAATGTATTTAAATACATATATAAATAACTACCGACCCGCTCCGGCTTCGCACGGGTGCAATGCTGATACAAAAACCTTCCTCTTGAATCATTATATCTATAAACAAGTACGACAAGTGCGAGTGTAACTCGCGCGCCGAGGGTTTTGAACTTTTGTCGTTTAGGTAGGTACGTATATTGACGACCTGTTAGCGCGGTGGGCTTACAACGCAGGAGGTTGCGGTTTGATTCCCGCCTCGGGACTAATATTTGTAAGATCTGCAGTTACCAACTATTACAGTTACTACAGAGATTAGTGGGTAGGTAAGTGGGTTGGTACCTACAATTATTTTTTCGACTTTTTTTCTACGTATTTCACTAAGTATGAAACTTAGACGATTTTTAAAACCTGTTTTGAATTGTCGAAATCCATACCTTTGATTTGATATTGCTCTCAATGAAATAGCCCCCATTGTATGAAAATTGGTTTTTTGACCATATTTCGAAAAGTATTGTTTTAATGTCCGAAAGTATTGTTGTAATGACCCGATGTATCGGTCTTGGCATGAATTTGGATAAAACCAAAATCATGATCAATGGCCACATTGATCCAAGACCGGTGATCGTACATGGCCACCTTCTCGAAATTGTTTCTGAGTACACTTACCTCGGGCAGATTTTGCAGTTGGGTAAAAACAATTTCGAGAAGGAAGCCAAGAGGAGGATCCAGCTAGGCTGGGCAGCGTTCGGAAAACTACGTCGAGTCTTCTCGTCATCCATACCGCAATGTTTAAAAACGAAAGTTTTTAATCAGTGCGTCCTACCAGTCATGACCTACGGAGCTGAGACGTGGACACTCACGATAGGGTTGGTCCACCAGTTCAAAGTCGCTCAGCGAGCTATGGAAAGAGCTATGCTCGGAGTTTCTCTGAAGGATAGGATTCGTAACGAATTGATCCGACAGAGAACTAAAGTCATCGACATAGCTCAGAGAATTAGCAAACTGAAGTGGCAGTGGGCCGGCCATATATCGCGAAGAACCGATAACCGCTGGGGTAAACGTGTTCTTGAGTGGAGACCGCGACTTGGTAAACGTAGTGTAGGACGCCCTCCGGCCAGGTGGGATGACGATCTGCGAAAGACTGCTGGCAGATGCTGGATGCGACAAGCCGAAGACAGGGCGCTATGGCGCTCATTAGGGGAGGCCTATGTCCAACAGTGGACTAACATAGGCTGATGATGATGATGATGATTGTTTTAACAGACTTCTCTATATTTTTCCTGTAAAATATAGACCTATATCTACAAACGCTTAGTACATTTTATATAGATCACTCTGCTATCTTCGGAGATAGAGGGGGGGGAACGGTCAAATTTTCGATCTTTTTCAAAATATTTCGAAAAGCATAAAACCTATCGAAATTTCAAAAACTGCTTTAAAATGTACAAACTGATACCTTTCATTTGATACTCAACTCGGTGGGGTAGTCACCCCTTTAGAAATTTTTCCCGCCCTTTTTTGACCATATTTCAAAAAGTATTATTTTTACAGATTTCTCTATATTTTTCCTGTAAAATATAGATCAATACCTACAAAAACTTGGTACATATCAAATCGATCGTTCTGCAATCTTCGGAGATAGAGGGGGGGTACCGGTCAATTTTTCGACCTTTTTCAAAATATATCAAAAAGTATAAAATCTATCGAAATTTCAAAAACTGCTTTGGAATGTACAAACCAATACCTTTCATTTGATACCCAACTCGGGGGGGTAGTCACCCCTTTAGAAATTTTTCCCACCCTTTTTTGACCATATTTCAAAAAGTATTATTTTTACAGACTTCTCTATATTTTTCCTATAAAATATAGATCAATACCTACAAACACTTGGTACATATCACGTCGATTGCTCTGCAACCTTCGGAGATAGGGGGGGGGAACGGTCATTTTTTTGACCATTTTCAAAATATTTTAAAAAGTATGAAATCCACCGAAATTTCAAAAACTATTTTGAAATCTACAAACGAGTACCTTTCATTTGATACCACTTTCGACTTTGTACGTTCCATTTAAAATTTCGATTTCAAAATTTGTATGGAAAATCTTCATTTTGATTTTTCATTTATTTTCATTTATTTTTCTATAAATATGTGCGGGCGCACAAAATGTATTATTATTTCAAATTTCAAGTCAATAGCTGCAGTAGTTTCTGAGATATTAAGGATTCAAAACAAAAAACAGACCCAAAGCGATTTCATAAGGGTTTTGCAACCGATGGCAAAACCCTAAAAAGCCGCATCAAAATCCGTTGCGTAGTGTGAAACATCTAAGCATACATAGGGACAAACAGACAGACAGCAGGAAGCGACTTTGTTTTATACTATACGTAGTGATTAAAAAGTCTTGCCGTGCTAAAAAGTAATAACGATTGAGTGGTAATGGTAAACTATGTATAATTTATATGTCATTAGGTGCGTTTTCATAAAAATAATCATCTACTTCGTTCAATACTATCTTGGCTCGATAATTAATAATCGGAACTTTCGTAACATATTTTTCGAGTCGACAGTTAGGGAACTTCATAGTCGTGCATGTGCCAAGCAGCAAATAAATGATTTGATGGGGTACAAGTCCAATTAGGCTACGTAGGAGTCAGTTCTCCACCGCTAGGCACCTACCTTCCTGCATAACATATCATAGGAAATAAAAACTTAGTTGTAACTAGGCCAAATCGCGCATTTTATTTTACCCTCTTCCGTTCTTCGTTTTTCTTGGTTTCGGTTGAAAAGCTTTTGCGATGTCATGAACGGTGCTCGCTATGTTGATAGCTCGTAGGCCTTTACCCTGAAAATAAAGTGCTATTGTAGAAACACAACAATACCAAGATTTTACATTGTATCTTTTATCTCTTGCTTTTATTTACTTTTTATCTGTAGGTATTAACGTAAGGGTTATGTAGACAAGGCAACTTTAGTTGAAAAGAATATGTAAGCTTTTTAATTTTTTTAGACAGAAGTTACCAGTTACACCAATAAAAAGGGGCAGTTTACTGTTGCCGCGTTTCTAGATAAACTTCTCAAACCCATTGTATTAATTATTATGTTGTAGGTATTAAGTATGTAGTCATCTAGTACCCATAACACAAGCTCTGCTTAACTTGTGGCTGTATGGAATGTCGTGCACATTTTTTTTTCATGCACATTTTTGTACAAACTTGAGTTTGAGTTCCTAGTGGCGATTTGAAACTTATAACAACTGTGAAACTCACAACTAGAGTTGCTGTGTCTGCGCAGTTTCTTTAGGTTTTAAATAGATACAGTAAAACAATACAGAACAAATTTTTTATGTCTGCAAAGTACCTACCTGCCTTATTTTTTTATGAAGTGACTATTATATAGGTCATTTAGTGAACTCAAAGCAAAAAGCACAATAGAATTCTTAATAACAATCATAATAGTAAGGTGAAGCGATACTGTGGAGTATCTACTTAAACAGGTAGATAAACCGAGCTCGGTAATCCTAACATTCAGACTTCTACTCAGTGGTCCTAAAAAACCAAACTAGTATTTTATCCTTAACTGCATAACTATTTGTTTATGCTATTATATGTGTCTAGTTTCGTGAGTTACGACGCGAGCGGAAGACAATTATTAATATCTAAAAAAAACTTACAACAAATTTCCCGGCTTTTTTGATGGCTTGCACAGGGATTTTCCCGGGAGCTGCCTCACTTACTAATAAAAGAGCCATAATAAGACCCAGAAAAACCACACCGGTCAACTTCATCTCGAAATTTACACTGCAAAGCACGTCTGAGCGATTAGTATTCAAGTCCAGCGTGTAGTTAACTGCTCACGGAATACGTTTTTATACGAACTAGCTAGTGAGTACGGGACTTTACATTAAATTATGTTTGTTTTGCGAATTCTGACTTATCTTTAGCTGCATGGCAAATTAAGATGAGACATTTGTTACAAGAAATTAAGAATTTGGGTATTTTTATCACTAGCTTATTACTTATAATTTTTTTCTTTGAAACCTACACAGAACCTAAAAACTCTTTCTCTCTGTTGTAAAATAGACACAATAATCGTTTAATCAGAAAGGCGTAAAATTTTAAGGAGTAGGTAAATAACATAATTTATGATTCCGTTCAGTAGACTTTTTATTGACATACTGAATATACATATATGTAGTTAATTACATGTAGTTTAGTTATATGTATCATCATCATCATCAACCCACATAAGTCCACAGCTGGACATAGGCCTCCCCTAATGAGCGCCATAGCGCCCTGTCTTCAGCTTGTCATTATGTATTGTGTAAATTTTAAAAAAATATTGGAATTTTTATTGAGTATCTGATAGGTGGTTCTTTATGTTACCGACGAAATTGCCTGCGTCTACGAATTTTTACTTTGACGATAACTGACCCATGCATATCACCAAGGCATCAGTTGTATAGTAGACACGCAGTGTAATTTCCCTGTACTCTTTTTTTAGGTCAACGGGTTTTACAAACCTTTTAGGTTGTGTGCGTTCGCCCAGCAAAAAGTATCGTCTTTTCAAGAATCGAATGATGCAGATAATTTGTGCCCTATGTCGTGTAAATGTGCCCAAAATTTTAAATTTGTGCCCCCAAGGGCTGCAGAGTTATTTAGGAAAATCTGATTTTGCTGCACGAACGTTCGCCCAGCAAAACTTTTTTTAAAAAAAGGGTATAGCTGTATTTTAAATATGCAAAAAGATAGCTTAAATACTAGTCTAAATGTGCCGTTAAAGCAAAATTTGTGCCTCTAAAGGTTTTAGAGATATTTAGTTTTTTGCTGGGCGAACGTTTTGGTGATTTCTATATCTCGGAAACGGCTGAACGCACAGTCATAATTTTTTGTTCCTACAGATACGGTAAATTTGTGCCATTTGTGCCGTAATTTTCATTAACATGAGTAGCATGGTTCAGGAGCTATTATTGTTTTTCCTAGAAAACGGAAAAATGCTCTGGCTCTCGAATGAACAAGACCATCGACTTCACGTTGGTGCCGACTGGTACCCATTATATATTCACACGATCCTGTAAAGTTTCACCGGCCTACTACTTATAATAGACGAGTTATTAACGATTTTGTCTTTTTTTGAGGTTATTTTGAGTGAAATTACTTAGGATACGAAAACACTAGTTTCCTGTGAGCTGGCTTATTACATGCTTCTACAATAATTAGAGCCCTATTTTAAGAATACGTATGCAAAAAATCATCTTTGTATACCCAATACTTTTGACAATAATGGTAATATACCATTCGAAGTATTTTTGGTAGATAACCAGACTAAATTCGAATGAACATTAAAAAGCGGCCGTACGATACTACAAGCTATCCTTCTTAAATCGTCATGATAATATTTAGTGTTTAGAGAACGTTGCGTACAAAAGTGGAATTGTCATTTAAAAAAATATACTTTTGCGCTCGTTTGATTTTTAAGTATAATATGATGATGAATGATGAAAAATGATAAATATATTATGATGAAAATGCTCTTTTCAATAAATAATTAAGTAGGTACCTACTTAGTAAGTACCTATACGTAGGCATACCTGTACCTACATATGTTTTTTTATCTGATAATCCTAAAGAGCATCCCCTGTTATTTAAGAAAATAATCCACGGCTCTTTTGCGAATAAATAATTAGTAGGCTGGTTTGTTTGTTTGCTAAATCCTAACGAGCCAACCTTTTGATAGGTACCAATATTATAATGGTAGGTAAGTATTTGCCAAAACGCTCTACAAATTGATAAGTAAATACAATATTCAACTCGGAGTGACCGACGACCGTTGTGTGCTCTTCGAATGCACACACACACACACACCCTTATTGCACGCACCCATAAGTAATTTGTTTTTGAGTCTGCCTCTCGGGTTATTGTAATTTACACTCTATGTTCGTGGATTAAGGGTGCTGGTGAAGGAAGCTCAACGCACGGAAGCACCGCGTGCCACATTGACCAATGAACGACAAGTTTTAGTTCACAATGGAATGGTTTATTTTATTGTTTGTTTGTTTAGTTCAGAAATTTATTGCACACCCCCTAGGGGTTGTGTAAAAATACCTACATGTTTAATTATTCAGTCCATAGTTCATTTATACCGAGTTTTGAGTGAATCGAATCAAGGAAAAATTATTTTCCATACAACCCTTACCACCATATTTAACCCCCTCAGAGGTTAAAATTTCCAAATTTTAGCCTATTTAAACCTACTCTAGGTCCTAAACTATCTACCTACCTACCTACGAAATTGCATTTAAATCACTTAAGTAGTCACAAAGATTACCTAGGTACTTATAACGAACATTCACACAGACTTTCCCATTTATTATAATAGTAAGATTATTAAAAACAAAATAATTCACATTTTATTTCATGTATAATATTTTTCGTGACATAAATATTATTTTCTACTTAACAATTCTGTACGCATCTGTAGGTACTACTTAAATTTCATTACAACGCCACCAAGTAAGGAAGGATAGCTTGTAGTATCGTACGGCCGCTTTTTAATGTTCATTCGAATTTGGTCTGGTTATCTACCAAAAATACTTCGAATGGTATATTACCATTATTGTCAAAAGTATTGGGTATACAAAGATGATTTTTTGCATACGTATTCTTAAAATAGGGCTCTAATTATTGTAGAAGCATGTAATAAGCCAGCTCACAGGAAACTAGTGTTTTCGTATCCTAAGTAATTTCACTCAAAATAACCTCAAAAAAAAGACAAAATCGTTAATAACTCGTCTATTATAAGTAGTAGGCCGGTGAAACTTTACAGGATCGTGTGAATATATAATGGGTACCAGTCGGCACCAACGTGAAGTCGATGGTCTTGTTCATTCGAGAGCCAGAGCATTTTTCCGTTTTCTAGGAAAAACAATAATAGCTCCTGAACCATGCTACTCATGTTAATGAAAATTACGGCACAAATGGCACAAATTTACCGTATCTGTAGGAACAAAAAATTATGACTGTGCGTTCAGCCGTTTCCGAGATATAGAAATCACCAAAACGTTCGCCCAGCAAAAAACTAAATATCTCTAAAACCTTTAGAGGCACAAATTTTGCTTTAACGGCACATTTAGACTAGTATTTAAGCTATCTTTTTGCATATTTAAAATACAGCTATACCCTTTTTTTAAAAAAAGTTTTGCTGGGCGAACGTTCGTGCAGCAAAATCAGATTTTCCTAAATAACTCTGCAGCCCTTGGGGGCACAAATTTAAAATTTTGGGCACATTTACACGACATAGGGCACAAATTATCTGCATCATTCGATTCTTGAAAAGACGATACTTTTTGCTGGGCGAACGCACACTTTTAGGTTAACCATCGGCCCATGCTTCTGGCATAACTACTGATGGTACTGAGCAGACTATTAAGTATATACCAGTAGGTAGGTACTTACTGGTGCTATTATGTGTTCTATGCTTGGTAACAGGAAGTAACTCTTTTATATATTAAGCAAAATTTTATAAGAAGTCTCATTCTCTCTGCAATCTTATGTGTAGAAGGTCATAAGAATTACAATTATATTATTAGATTCAATAACTTTTCTATTGTGAAATTTCATACAGTTAATTAAAATAAAATATCAAATAAAAAATAATATAAAATTACAACAACAATGAAGTTATTGAGCCTTTTGCTGGTTGTGTTGGCGCTTCTTGGCTTGCTTTTAAAGGGGACTGAAGGTGTCCCGAATAAATTAGTTTCAGGAGCTGTAAGTACCTATCTTTAGTCCAGATTACCTATTTATTTCAAGAATAACATTAGAAGATAATAATACAAACAGATTATTATAAGTAACCTTAAATGTACGAATAATTGCTAAGAAAAATAATGTTGAACATATAAAAGTTATAAAACTTTATCACGTGCTGTACAAGTAACGGCACGCGAGAACTTTTCCTTTGTTATTTTCTTTAATTATTGTTATTAGTTTCGTTGTTATTATTGATTTATACTGACTTATTTTTCACTCATTTTTAAATCACAAATTTTACAATAACATGAGAAAATATTTATTTATTTTTCAGAAAGCTGGGGTCCGAGTTATTGGGGCGGCTTCCGCCGTTCACGATATTTACAAACATGTAAAGGACAAGAAGAATCACGGCTAAATTGATACTGATTAAAATACTTTACAACTTAGCTAATCGGAATCTAAGAAAAAGATCTATTAGATTTGTAAAGCGCATTGAGTAAAAGCTGTAGGTAATTCTCGTATGGGATTAGAAAAATAAAGCATGCAAATTATTTTCGTTTCCTATCATTTTCAATCTTTTAATCATACACAACCAAAATGGATGCTCGTAAAATTATATATTATATAAGTAAGTTATATAAGTATATCTACTGAATAATGTTTTCTACCTCTACATCAGTTATTGTTATTGGTCCATATTTCTGTTTCGTTTTAGATGCTAGTTTGTTGCTTTTAATTTTTAAGGACACTCCATAATTGTTCACTCATAGTCATAAGCGGAAACTGCTAGGTTTCAGTTACGCAAAAGTTTCTACTAACAGATAAATAAACTGTTTGTTTTTTAATTAAATAAATATTGGTAAATGACAATTTTTAATAAAAATTAATTTAACTTTTTTCGCTTCAAACAAACTGTCTTTGAAGCTAAAGTTAAATCACGGACCCAATGGTGAGGCAAGCTTAATTAAATTATAAGTGATTCTTTTATTACATATTCATCTGAAAAAGTTAGCGTCGGAAGTGGCTAACAATGGGGCGTTAAATTTGATTTAGCTATACTACTTTAGCAAAGTTAATGGAGTTAACGTTCCGTCAGAACGAACTTCTCTTTAGATTAAGAATGTTACGTTGATTTGTGGAAATCGCATTATCATATTATTTATTCTGATTCTTCACAAAAGTAGGTAATCGTTTTTGGTATGTAATAAGCAGGGACCTAAATGTCTAAATGTCTAAATGGCGAACATTCTAAGACGTAGTACCAAAAGGATTTGATATTTTAAAATATTTTCACCATGGTTTGCTATTATTCGTATAATTATGGCATTTATTTAGATTTCTATCACAAGCTTTTTCAAAACACTTCAACACAAATACTAAGAAAGCATGTCTTCTTCGATGTAAATTTAGATTTTCCTGATTTCATTTCAGCATAGTAGGTATTTTGATAAAAATTTACGGCAGGAACCTATGCATATAAATACTATTTTCTTTACAATGCAGGTAAGATAGAGTTCAGTGTTCTAGTCATCATTGTGTTAGGGCATAATACATATATATATTATATATATATATATATATATATTATAGAGCCGATAACCGTTGGGGAACGTTAGGGAACTCCGCATTGTATCGTGGTCGCGAGTGCGAGTGGTTCGTATTGCGTAGTCGTCTACGCAATACGAAGTTTGCGAACCTTACTCGAATGACTTCTTTAGGGATAACATAGGCCATATTCAGCTGTGGACATAATATGGTGATGGTGATGGCCGTATCCTCACTGTATTGTAATATAAATAAATTGATTCGGAAATAAATTACAAAGAAAAGGGTTAATACTTTGATCTAGCAACGAATAATATCACAACCAGGAAAACGCGTAGTGCATCTGTGAACCCGGCACACAAAAAACCGTTCTTTTTGATTACCTACCCTGTTATCGGTCGCGAAAGGTTCGATGTTGAAAACGAACTGGACATGAAAATAACTGCTCCTATTTGCCATCTATAATTAAAAACCAGCATCTTCACCCTAACTTTTTAATTTTTTGCGTCAATTAAGCAAATAAAGTAATATTAAGAAATAGATACCAAATTAAAGTATGATTCATAATAAATATTGAAAGTTAAAGTTTAGTTAGATAAGAGTGAGTAGAAAAAACAATAGATGTAAGAGAATAGGATTAAAGATGTACGAAGTCTCTGAGTAGGTTAGAGGAACAGAATTATAAATAAAAAGAAAAAATATCACATCCATAGTACCTAGGTACTTATCTAATAACATAATTTTATTAGATGGTCTAATAGTAGCGCCTGCCAACAAAAATGAAAATTTTCATTACAGCGCCTTAGATAAATATGTATATTTAATATAATTACAAAACCTTATAAGTGTGTTACGACGCGCGTCTTAGCACTTTGCTTGGTAATATTTGTTATTTTTTTCAATTCAATACTTATTTATTAAATTATTAGTGATCATCTTACAACAAGACAAAATAACATTGGTTTAGTTCATAATTGGTACATAACTAACCTAAAGAACAACTTAACCTTGATTCAACTTTTTTCGGATTATCGACGTTTTCCCTCGAGATTACAATATGGGATTTTTTAAAAGGGTCTTCTTAGACACTTTAAAGTAGTTTAATTTAAAGGTCAGCAACGCGTGTGTAATGTACCCGATGTTGTAGGCGTCCATAGGCTGCGGTAACCGCTTACCATGAGGCGAGCAGAGTGCTTGTTTGCCACATTAGTATAATATAATATATACCTGAGCATATATATATTTATACCAGTAGAAGATATTTTTTGCTTACTTTCATCACAACTGAACAGACTTCTAATATGCGCCTCGTCGTGTGCTTGACGCATCCAGCATCTGACGCTAGTAGATCCATGCTAGTAAATCATAATTTGCTCAGTTGTTTAAATCATAGTCATCATACTAAGAGCACGAACGAGATTGGCTGGCATCGCATTTCATGGAAATTTTAGTTAACCTGAACCGTTCCGAGGCTCTGATTTTAAAAAATCCATATACCTAATACCAACGCGAAAGGTAGAGCTAGTTTGCTATTTCTAAATTACATACAATTAATATTTAAAAACGACAAGCTTGAGTTTCAGTAACGTTTATTTTTAAATAATTAAGTAGGTATAAATAAGTATTACATTTTAGTTCTAGTTCGTCTTAGCCCTAAGATTACTTTTACTCGTCATCCTTGGTTCTTCGATTGCTGGTACACTTCGTGACCAGTGCCAATGACTCCAATAGCGCTGAGGCCATGTTTCTGAAAACATAAAAATTTATTACAGAACATAACATCATGAAATGTTTATCTAAAGTAGGGACTTATTTTATTGGTTCATCAGAATTACGGTTTTCAAGAAATAAATAAGCCTAATGAAATTTGTATTGAATTACTGAAATATGAAGCCATTATAGGATCCAATTTAATTAGTATGTAGGTATCTACTCCATCATTTTGATTTGGTTGCTGGTTTTTGTACCTATCTATAATTATAATTACAGATGTAAGTAATGTAAAAAAAATATTGTAACGCATAAGGTCTGCGTTAATCAAAAGATATTAAGATAAGTAGGCAACTTTGTCGTTAAACAACTTACAAACGTAAAAACTTGTACGGAAAACATATAAAATAAGTGTTACAATTTACCTATCTGTTGTTGAAATCGGGTTTAAGTCTGGTTAGAAGTTAACTGGCGATTGGCGATCGTCAATCCTCAGAGACAACATATTTTGTAAGTAGGAATAAGTACTTACAATAACTTTGCCCCCCTTAACAGCACCCTTCCGGGTCATGGCTGCACACATGACAGAATGTCCAAATTGTTCGATTACCTATGTGCTAGATAATATGAGAGTCAAAATGCACAACAGACATATAATACAATTGTTTGAAAGAACGATTGTTATATGGATTATTACTTATATAGATAATTTGTCAGAACGAGCTAGTATCAAAATGAACTAATTGTTACAAATAGCAAGTGTTAGAACGATAGAGTGTCAAAATGTATAAAATCATAAAATCTTAACGGCATAAATGAGTGAGTGTCAATATGTCCAATCTGTATCAATGTTATAATGACTAATACTTACAATGTATTGTTTGTTGGACTTAGTTATCCATAAAAACTCTTTCGAGTACTGCTTACAACCTACTTAATTCGTTTATGAATCCAAAGATTCTGTCATGTGCCGGATGGAAAATAAATGATAAAACAATAGAATACTGGCATTTGGTTGTCAGTTAAGTTCTCTTCGTAGTTTGCTATATCAATTCCGGATTTATAGATGAAAAATTATCTACTAAATTAAAATGGAAGAACCATCAAAGGGGCAATTATTTTTTAGCATAAATCAAAAAGGCTACCAGACATTACTGAACGGTATACACAGATACAATTTGGGAGTGACAAATAAAAGTGGTACTACTATTTGGAAGTGTATTAATCGGCTTTCCTGTGCTGCGTCTATGACAATGGACATCACTAAAACTAAAATATTACGTAAAAGTGAGCATAGGTACATGTAATCCACCAACATCGAAAAATAAGATTCACGTTGCCTCTCAACTTTGTAAAAGAAAAGTATGTGAAAATTATCAACCGGTTCAAGAAATATTCGAAGAATGCTTTATACCTCAAAATGAGGATTCTGATTCTGATTCGATTACGATACCTATATTTGAAAGTAAAAAACGGACGCTATATCGAACAAGAAAAAATTTTTTGGAAGTTGCGAAAACGTCTTTTACTACATTAGAAGAAGTGGAACTACCGAAAATTTTAAAGGATAACTTTTTACTGTGGGAAGATGGGACGCATGAAAAAATTTTATTATTTGGTACAAATTTTATACAAAGATACGTATATTGCAAAGACGATGAAAAAATTTGGTTGGGAGACGGTACATTCGAATCAGCTCCGGTGCCTTGGGAACAATTATTTACTATTCACTTGGACATCAACAGCACGGAAGAGAGAACCAATATTGTACCAGTGCTGTATGCTTTAATGCCTAACAAAAAAACTGAAACTTACATACGTTTATTTTCATACATAAAAAATGAACTGAGAGTTGACATCAAAAATTATAAATCAGACTTTGAAATGGGACAAATGAACGCTGTAAAAGAAGTTTACCCCGAGTGTAACTTGAGTGGATGTTTTTACCACTTTAATAAAGCTATATGGCGAAAAGCAGATAAGTTAAAACTTCAACAGACTAAAGATGGCCGGAAACTTGCGGAGCTGGCATCATATTTACCACTATTGCCCGAACACTTGATAACTCTTGGATGGACAGAAATTTTGGCTACCGTTTCAGAAAAAACTGACGTAACAGAAAAATTTGAAACATATTTTGTCAAGCAATGGCTGTCTAAAAATAATATTGATAAAATTAGCGCTGCTTATCAACGCCACAGAACTAATAACAGTTTAGAAGGGTGGCACAGTCGGCTGATAAAGAGGTTGCGATGCAAGCCGCGGTTATTTACGTTTGTTCATTTATTACGTAAAGAAGCAAAATATCAGGAAACAAAAATTAAGAACGCACTATTCGAGAACACGAAACGTAGGAAATGTGATATTATTTTTGATCGGAAGATGAAAGATTTGTTAAAACAACTGGAGAATCAAGAGATCAGTCCGCTTAATTATTTAAAATGTATTGTAAAGCTAAAACGCGATGAAAAGCAATACAACAATTAGGCATTAGCCTTAAAAGGCCGATTTTTTTGGGATAAAGTACCTATTTAGTTTTAATTTAAGTATGAATGTGTGAAAATAAAGTTATAAGAATAAATTGACGTTTAAAATTAAATTTAAAAAATTAGTTTACCTTACATTACACATCACAGTCTATACACGGTGTAACAAAATATGTGTACTAAGCGAAAGGGGGTGAATTTCCACCCCCCAGGGGACCAACTTTTGTTCCATGACTTTTCGAATTTCGATCGGTATTTTGGAAAAAACTGCATCAAAGTTTCAACATGGGCAGCTGACTTTTTACGAAGTGACAACCCTAAAGGCAGCGGTTTCTTGTACCTGTGACAATGACGTCAGTATGGGCATAGATGTAGAGTAATAGATAGCTAGATAGATAGATTAGGTAGTCTCCCGCCCCGCCATAGCTGAACTCTACGAAGATAAATACCTACCTAACTGCAGTGGTAGTAGGAGAAAAGCTAAAAGTCTCAATTTAAAAAAGATCTTTTCTCCGCAATTGGTTTTGAAAATGGTAAAAACAACCGTGATGTTCAACCATAGGAAACACTACTTTGACTGCACTAATGAAAGATTGTTCAAAATCAGATATAATTTTCGAAGGACCCCATTCTGGGATTTGAGATTTGATGAGATTCATCATGAGAATATATGTTCATTTTTAATTAATTTTATTAATTAATTAAATTAATTTCATTTGCACCATTTGCCCCATCAATGGTGTAAACGGTACATGACAGTGTCGTTTGCACCATTTGCCCCATCAATGGTGTAAACGGTACATGACAGTGTCGTTTGCCCAATTAATGGTGCTGGCCAATGGTGCAAATGACACTACGGGGTATGTATAGGTTACCCAGATAAGGAAATAAAAGAGGGGAAAAAAATAAAATAAATAGTATAATTAAAATAGGAATTTTTAATTTTCAACCCCCCACAACTGATCACCATTGGGGTCTTAAACCTCACCCTTTGGCTTAGTACACATATTTTGTTACACCTTGTATAATAAAGTCTCTAAGGATACGAGGGTCAGAACAGCAGTCAGGCAGTATCCTCACTACCACTGGCACGAGTCTACGGCCACGAAGCCCGTCACGTACTGTACAAAGTGTGTCATTGCACCTCACCTCATCCTCCGATTACCGACGGCCACCGGTCTTCGGTAAATAGGTTTAGGATTCTTGCCATTGTAAGAATCAGTTATTCAATCAATTACATAATTAGTTACTAAAATAGTGTAACATTAATATATTTTATCTTTGACATAACTTGACAAAAACACATTGTTAAATGTTTATATTCTGACACAAGCATAATGTAACATAAAAACAATGTGGACTTTTGTCATTTTGTCACCGAAACATTGTAACAATTAAACTTTATACATTTTGACATCTACCCATTCGAACCCTTTAGACATTCCGTCACGTGAACAGCCATGTCCCGGAAGGAACTGATCAGCTTCATTGTGAAGAATTATATAATGATACCTAAGTATAAATGTGGAATATAACGTTACTAACTGAAGCGACAGCTTAGAATGAAGTTCTTAGAGCCTCACAGGCTTTTATTATGATATTTATGAGGAAAACCATGGTTTGTGAATTTTTGATGACGCGCAAATACAAGTCACCGTTAGAGGTGGCTCACAGAATAATAATTTTTAAAGAGCATGGTGGGATTGCCCAGTTGTACACCGTCACTAAAATTAAAATTGACGTGACCACAATTCAAGAAATGGGTAGCAAAATTTTCCCCCTAAGACGAATTTGTCAAGGGAAAACTGGATCTTATGTTTTGTTAATATATTTCCAGAAAACTTATTGTGTTCGATATTTCTAGAGAAAATAAGGTGACTTCAAATGATAGGAATTCTGTCTGTGACAAAGAAATTTAGTATAAGTTCATGCTTCTTTCCTTAAATACGTATATTATGTTATAAGTTTATAATAATACTAGCGGTCCGGCTTCGCCGTTAATGTTTTAGCAAAAATTACAAAAACTGTAAATTTTTACACACACACGTTGAGTTACAATATTTAAGCTTTCATACGGATCCCCAACCTTTTTGAAAACAGTAGGTATATAGCAAAATCAAAGTGCTTTATTTCCTTTCGACCTTACAGGACTCTTGGACTACTCTTGGACTTTACAGGACTTAAGCCTTGTTATAAAATATAAAATCAAAAAACCTTGTTATAAAATATAAAATCAAAAGACCGTAAGGATATAGTATGCTTATCCATGGAAAGCCACATTGAAGTAGCATGTGTAGAGTTGGAGCAAATTATTGTAGTAAGCGTATACAGCCCACCTTCAGCTTCTTTTGTAATATTTGAAAATGTTATGGAGGATATTTTATATAAATTATTAAAATCAAATAAAACTCTCTTGGTATGTGGAGACTTTAATATTGACCTTTTAGAAATTAATTCCTTAAGTACTCGATTGACTAATTTATTTAATTCTTATAATCTTAGACCATTATTTAACGAACCTACTAGAATAACTGAAACTTCAGCAAAATGTATAGATAATGTATTTGTTTGCCAAAGTGGAAAAATTGTTTCTAAAAATATAATAAGCAATTTAAAATCAGACCACTTAGGTCAATTAATCAAATTACAAATTCAAGTTAAAAATAATAATGTAAAGAAAAAAATAACATACATACCTGTGACTACAAGTCGATTTGAGCGGTTGAAATTGAATTGGGATTCTAAACCACCACCTTGTCACTCATATAATAACCCCAATGAGTCATATTGCAGTTTTTTTAACAAATTCACCATTGCATTCAATTCAATATTCACACCCAAATCGATCATGGTCTCAGAAAAACTTAGCTTTAGTGAGTGGGCAACAGTAGGTATAGTACATAAGAGTAGACAAAAGTTGTATGAACTGTATAGTGAGAAACAATACAATTTTAGCCAGGAGTTCAAAGAAAAAGTTCAAAATTACTCAAAAATGTTTAGAAAAGTTTGCCAAATAGCAAAGTCGAATTATATTAGCTCAAAAATTAAAAATAGTGAAAATGTACTCAAATCTACATGGAAAATTATAAATAGTGAGACTGGAAAGGTCAGTACCCACGTTAATGATCACAATTTAAAAGTTAATGATTGCTTAATCAAAAATGATACAGAAGTAGCTCAAGCCTTTGAAAATTTTTTTACTGACATTCCAATCTCTACTACAAAATGTCTAAACTCTTCTAAAGTAATCGCTGAATCGCTACTGATTGAAAATGTACCTAAATGTAATTATACATTTAATTTTAACTATGTTGATGAAAAAGATATAAAAAAGTCGTTTAAACTTTTAAATATAAAGAAAACTGCAGATCTCTGGGGCATTTCCGTTAGAATTATTAAACCATTGATCGATACTATAGCACCAGATCTTGCATATATTTTTAATGAATCTATTGATTGTGGCGTATTTCCTGATCTAATGAAGCATAGTAAAATAATTCCATTGTTCAAATCGGGTAGTAGGTCTGACCCTACTAACTTTAGACCAATATCAGTACTGCCGACATTCAGCAAAGTTTTTGAGAAACTTATATTACATCAATTGCTTAGACATTTCAATGGCAATGACCTGCTGCATTGTAAGCAATTCGGGTTTACTCGCGGTAGGTCAACTACTGATGCCGGTGTAGAGTTAGTATCGCATATATTTGATGCTTGGGAGAAGTCGCAAGATGCTTTAGGCGTTTTTTGCGACTTGTCAAAAGCGTTCGATTGTGTACACCATGAAACATTAATCAGTAAATTACATCACTATGGAATAAGTGACACCTCTTTGGATCTTCTTACATCTTATTTGAGTGATAGGATACAAAGAGTTGACATCAATGGGAAACGGTCTTCGGGGTCTGTAGTTACAATGGGCGTACCACAGGGATCTATTCTTGGTCCTTTCCTATTTTTAGTTTACATTAACGATCTGCCCCATCTTGTTGAGAAAAATCACGAGATTGTATTGTTTGCTGATGATACTTCATTAATTTTTAAAATGAAACGACAACAAAGTAATTTTGACGATGTGAATAATGCAATCTCAAAAGTAGTCAATTGGTTTAGTGTCAATAATCTAATGCTTAACGAAAACAAAACAAAATGTATTAGATTTATTCTACCTAATGTCAAACAAGTTCAGGCTGATGTTAAGGTGAAAGGAGAGTCTTTAGACATTGTAGAAACTACTGTATTCTTAGGAATAACCTTAGATAGTAAACTTCAATGGGGCCCACACATAGATAAGCTATCGAAGAGACTAAGTTCTGCAGCGTATGCAGTCAAAAAAATCCGTCATCTTACAGACGTTGATACTTCTAGACTAGTCTATTTCAGCTACTTCCATAGTATTATGTCTTATGGCATACTGCTGTGGGGGAACGCTGCGGATATTAACACCGTATTTGTGCTGCAGAAGAGGGCTGTTCGTGCTATCTATAATATGGGTCCCAGAGAATCCCTACGTGATAAATTCAAAGAAATAAACATAATGACAGTACCATGTCAGTATATTTATGAAAACTTGATGTACCTACACTCATAAAAATATCAATAAATTCGTCAAAAATAGCGATATCCATAATATAAATACTAGAAATAAGAATAAACTTACTGTACCCACTACTAGGCTACAAAAGATTAATGCATCTTTTAAAGGGCAATGTATACGCTTCTACAACAAAACTCCAAACGAGTTGCAAAAATTATCTTTAAATAAATTCAAACGGATTGTCAAAAATATTCTTTGCAAAAAGGCTTACTATAAAATATCAGATTATCTAGATGACAAAAAAGTTTGGGACGAGTTTTGCTCCAACTCGAAAACTAACAAGCTAACAAGGTAAAGGTTTCTTGTTCGCTTCTTTACTTTACCTTAAAAAGATTGAAGTGAACAATGAATCAAAGTGATCACTTTATTTCCCATTTTTATTATTTAAGCAACTTGTATTTTGTGACGTGTCCAAGAGTCCTGTAAGGTCTAAAGGAAATAAAGCACTTTGATTTTGATTTTTGATTTTTGATTTCAACTGGGATAATGTAGGATTCGAAAAGTGTAACAATTTCTCAAATCGGTCCAGTAATTTCGAAGCCTATTCCAACTGAGGCCTTACATATAATTTGAACTTTTTGAATTTTCATATTGTCAATTATTTCATAATGCTAGACAAATTATTATGTAAATATTTGTAATGATTCTTTTTGCAATAAACAATTCTAAATTCTAAATTCAAACAAACAATCAAATCTTTCCTCTTTATAATATTAGTTTAAAATGTAGATTAGCTTCTGCCCGCCGCTTCACGCGCGTTTTTGTTATAAAAAATAGATAAGAATTGTGTTTTTTCAGTTCCAGATCTTTATGATAGCAAAGTTTCATCCCGATCCATTCAGTAGTTTTCACGGTATCTTCGGCCAAATATCTTCACAGCGACACAAACTTTCGCTTTTAGTTATATCAAGTAGGATAGTAAAGTTTTTATAATTATGGATCATTGATTCATTCTTAACTTATTCAATATAATGTAGTAAGATACAGGGTTATAGGTAGACGATCAATAACCTCTTAAAGGCGACTTGGGTAGATCAAGACGATCAACTTTTGTTCTATGACTAGGTAGATGTTCATCTACTCATAACCCTGTACTATATTACTAGCAACCCGCTCCTGCTTCGCACGGGTGCAAATCGCATACAAAAACCTTTTTCTTGAATTACTCTATCTATTAAAAAAACCGTATGTCTATCCGTGGCGTAGTGTTAAACATCTAAGCATACATAGGGACAAACAGACAGACAGTGGCACGTGACTTTGTTTTATTCTATGTAAGGTAGGTCTGTCCAATTACGCCTATAAGCTAATTACGCCTAAGCTCTGAAATCCTAGTTAAATGTATCATAAAGACAAATCTTATAGCGAATGCGTAAGGGTGATTATGTCCCTTACCGGTTGCGAACCTCCCCCGTGACCCCGCACATACCGCGATCTTGTAGTGGAGCGACAATCGGCGCGAGTGGCCGTTGTGCAATTCTTGTCAGCGAACAACGAATAGTTTTCGGTAAGATTTTATTATTTTCGGACATGTTTCCCTAAAATTTTGCTTTCACTATTTAAAATACTTATTTGTTTATCCATATTCAGCTTATTAATCATATTATTTATGACTAGTTTTAATTTTTAGTAACATTTCTTGGAATTGGGAACGACAGGTAATTACGCCTAGGCGTATTTACCCGCGCCAAACGCTATCTTAGGCGGATTTACCTCACACATAGGCGTAATTAACATTGTTGATGTTGTTAACATTGTTGTAGATTTGAAAAAAGAAAAAACTCAAGAAACCAAAGCATATAACAAAAATAGAAAAAGGAAGGAAGGAGATGAAAACGGGAAAGATGATAATACCAAAAAGAAAAGGAGATCAGAAGAAGAACAACAGTATAACAGGACAAAAAAGAGTCAAGAAAGAAAAGATAATGACAGAAGAACGCAAAATAGGAAGAAAGACGAATAAAGTACAAAAAAGGTAAAGAGAATAAAAGAGAAAACTGGTACTGCTACGCTTGCCACGAGGATCGTATTGCTGATATGAGACCATGCGTATGTTGTCAAAAATGGTACCACGAGGAATGCGTAGGGCTGACCAAGAACGACTTGGAAGTGTTTAATTGTCCTGGTGGCTGTGACTAATATAATAATAGGTGTCTTCTAGGGGCATATTGCTGTTCGCCGTTAGTCATAGATGTCATTAAACATTAGATATTTCATGGGCGTAATTACCCCGACTGGGTTAAATAACGCCTACCTTAAAATAAATATGTTAATATTTTTTATTCAAAATATATATATTCTAAGATAGTTTTATTGATCTTCTGTCATGTACCATGATTAAATTATACGTGTTAATGTTAATACCTTAGTTATTTAAAATGTTACTAATACTTAGATAAAACTGCGAAATAAAGTATTTGAAAAATTTATTGACTGATTACTGAAAGTACTGTTATAACTGATTTGGTTTATGATTTATAAAAAATAAGATTAAGATAAAATAAGAAAAGATTTAAGAAAGAGTGTAGTAGGCGAAATTAAACCGAAGTAGGTTAATTCTGCCAAACGCACCATGTTGAAGTTCAAATTTTATTGTGTTTGTTTTGAAAATAATCCTCATTTTTTTATGTTTCTTTAATTAAGCATTAAACAAACTTTTGAAACACATGCCCTTTTATTTATTATCTTCATAATTACGAAGACAATTGAGCTTAAACCTTAGATAGGCGGAATTCGACAGACATACCTTAGTGTTACATTAATTAATAAATTCTGTGCTTCTATGGAAAACAGACATCGCACCTACCTACACCGTAGCTTGCGGGGTTTATACTTCATTGCATACTAGGTCGGCTCCGGCTTCGCACGGGTATTTAAAGATAAAGATAAAGATAAAGATACATTTATTTACATTTCCCTAACTTTTTTGAAAATATTCTATAGCCTATGTTCAGCAGGGAAAATTTAGGATTCTAATGGTGATAGAATTTTGCAAATCGGTCCAGTAGTTTCGGAGCCTATTAAATTCAACCAAACTAACAATCAAATCTTTCCTCTTTATTGTATTAGTAACACACTAGAGAAAGATCAGTCAAAGCTCAGCGTCAGACAAATGCCATTTTACCGCTAAGAAAATGGTTCTTAGTGGTAAAATAGTGATCGAGTTTTCCTGACCCTTCTTTTGTAAATGCGATCTTGTTAATGGTACGATTTGCCCAGAAAACGGTACTAACATTATAGTGTTTAAGGTAGAAAGGAATGAAAACTCTCTTTAAGTGTTGGCAGGTACCTACCTAACAAAGACCTTTATATTGTCTTTTGGTATCTGAGCAATGTCGGTTATAACAACTACATGTAGATATTGATTGAGTAATTATACATGTAGATATTGATTGTTTAATTTCACATGTTCTTATACCTAACCTACTTACGTAACAAGTAGCGATTTATTGCTCGTTAACAAGAAATAAGACTCCTGTACATGTTGGTGGTTCTTTCGCAAAATAAGGAAGTACCAACCTAATTATTGCTTAGAATCAAAGAGGATAAGATTTCGGAAGCGCAAAATAATGTGGATGTGAAAAAGGGACAGCCCCGGGCATGTTGAAAGGTATCCTGTTCTTTGCCCGCTGCCTGGTGCTTCATTCCACGTGGACCATTCATCATAGGTAGGAGCTATACATAAGTACCTACCATACATACATAAGTACCTACCATACATACATAGGACAGGGCGCTATGGGGTTCATATTAACAATGCACCACTGTCACTCATCAAACAAGCACTTAATCTAGTAGCGCCGACCATTGACGTATTCCGCTGTTCACGAGGCGACTTCCCAAGATTATCTCCATCATTACTTACTATTCAATTTATGCTATTGTATAGTATATTTTTGTAAGATAAGTTACTATCATTAATAGTCCATTATTTTGCATTTTTTTATTATATTAAACTGAAATTACTAAAATTACTCACTTTTTATACGTTCAAAAGTGTTTTTGAGATGTTTGTTGTCCTTCCATATCGTATTAAATGATAAACTAAGTAATTTAATAGTCGGTGGGTGATATTGAAACGTTTATAATGCTATTTTAAAATTTTTTTACTACCGCAAAAATAACCGAAAAACCCGGTTATTTTGACCAAAAAACCCGGTTAATAACCGAGGCAAAAACGGCCGTGTTCAGTATTAGGGAACAAAACTTTAAATAAAATAGATTTGGTTTTGACTGGGTTTAATTATGGAAGAATTACAATAAATTACAAGTGTTTTAGAACTTTTACATGGAAACTTTTGGGAGGGACATCTTAGCGATCTTAGGGTTATTTGTTCTCTCTGTTCTGTCTGCGTGGCTGCTTCGTCGAACGGTTTTTGGATACAAAAGTGACGTGACGTGGGGCCCGTGGGATTGGTGCTCGCCGACGTCGCGTCATGGCTGCGGTCTACTATTGGCTGCACACGAACATGACGTGATGTATCGACCGCATGATAGGCTCTCTGCGCCGGCGCGTGATTGGTGCAGTACTCGTCTCGACTTCGTTGAAAAACATGAATCTGTCAATGTCAGGTTCACGCGTTCGGAAATAGATCGGCGTGAACATCTTCCCGGCCGTTGAAAGCTCTAGGGACGCTTTCAAGCTTTATCTTCGTGCTCTTCAGCGTTAGTAGGAAGTAGGACCAGCCGGTTTATTGCTCTCCTTACAGTGCCATTAGCCGTTGTTATGTCTGCTACTCTAGGCGTGTGGTCTGAGCCCGAATATAGACGATTGACTCTCCCAACGCGCCAGCATAAGGGCGGCGTCTGTGCCTCCTTTATCAAAACTAGGTCATCCAGCTTGAGATCTCGGGACTTCACTTGCCACTTGGTTCTTTGTTGAAGCTCAGCTATGTACTCCGAGGACCATCTACTCCAGAAGTGCTGCTTGACCTGCTCCAGGCGCTGGAAGCGATCGAGGCGATGCGTAGCGCAGTCTAGATAGCTTGACGAGGGGATCGCCATCATTTGTCTGCCAATCAAAAAGTGAGCTGGGGTAAGGGACTGGAAATCATTAGGCGAGGGGCTCAAAGGACATAGGGGTCGGCTATTTAGGATAGCTTCTATCTGTGTAAATACAGAGGTCAATTCCTCAAAGGTTAGGTGAGATTGACCTAAAGTGCGATACAAGTGATGCTTTGCTGACTTGACGCCGGCCTCGGCCAAACCATTGAAATGAGGAGCGTATACAGGTGAGAAACGAAACTCAATGCCTCGACTGGCAGCAAAGTCACAAATAGAGTCACAATTAGACTGTAGAAAACTACCTAGTTCTTTAGCGGCAGCTACAAATTGCGACCATTATCACAATAAATAGTCTTGGGCATTCCTCTACGAGAAATGAATCGTTTTAATGTTAGTATAAACGCATCTTTGGTGAGTTCACTAACTACTTCTAAGTGAAGGCACTTATAGCGGAAACAAACAAAAATACATAGGTAACACTTTGTTATCTTGCACCCTCGACCCTTACGATCTGTAATCAAAAAAGGGCCTGCGAAGTCAGTGCCAACTGTAGTGAAAGGGAAGTCAGGCTCTACTCTATCTGCAGGTAGACCCCCCATTATATTAGTCATGGTTTTGCCCTTAAATCGACGACAAACGAGACAGTGTCGTACGACTTCTCTAGCGAGCCTTCGCCCTCCAATGGGCCAGTAGCGCTCTCGGACTGAAGCCAGTATATGCTGAGGGCCAGCATGCAAAAGTTTGAGATGCTCAGCTTGGAAAATTAGTTTAGTTAGATAATGATTACATTTTAATACAATAGGGTGTCTTTTATCATAGGGATAAGAAGATGTATCAATGCGACCTCCAACGCGTAGTACACCTGTATCATCAATGAACGGGTTTAACGAGCAGAGATGAGTATTTGGTTTGAGAGATTTTTTAGATTTTAAGGAATGGATTTCCTTAAAGAAAATATCACTTTGGGCAATTTTGACAAGATAAATTATTGATTTATCTAGCTCATGAACTTGTAGCGTTCCTGTAAGTTTGTTGGTTGGATTTTTACAATTGTGAATGAACCTGTGAACCCAGGCTACAACCCTTTGTAGGACAGAAAGTTTAGAAAATTTTTGCAAATTAAAGTCTGGTACCGTAGGTGCATCCTCCGCCACCAAAGCGGGCATCGCTTTTAATTCAGGTAACTCCATATTTAGTTCTACAGAAAGAGAAGGCCAATGCGGCTCGGAAAGTTTGAGAAACGGTGGCCCGTGCCACCACAACGTTAAATTGTTGACTTCTTTCGGTTCTACGCCTCTCGAGGCGAGATCAGCTGGGTTTTGAGAAGTAGGAACATGCCGCCAAGCATCGGAATCGGTAAGTTCACCTATAGCGGCTACTCTATTTGCTACAAAGGTTTTAGTTTTGTTAGGGGTTTTTAGCCAGCCTAGCACAACACTAGAGTCGGTCCAGAACACAGAACGTTTCAAATTGATCCGCAAAGCTCCTTTGACAGCGGTACTTAATTCAGCACCTAGAAGAGCGCTACACAACTCTAAGCTTGGGATGGTACAACTTTTGATGGGAGCTACACGAGCCTTTGCACATAGTAGGTTGACGTGAACATGGCCGTCTTTGTCGACAGATCTCAGGTAGATACAGCTTCCATAGGCTAGCTGTGAAGCGTCGCAGAAACAATGAAGTTCAACATCAACTGTGTCATGGGCTAGAACCTGTCTTTGGATTTTAAGAGACGACAGAGTGCTGATTTGTTGACTGAACCTTTGCCAAGAAATTTGGAAAGAATGGGGTACAGGTTCGTCCCAATCTATTTTTTCGGCCCAAATTTTTTGAAGTAGTATCTTTGCGCTAATAGTGCACAAAGACAATAGACCTAGAGGGTCAAAAATTTTAAATGTAGATGACAATATATTTCTTTTAGTAGGATTAGTGTTTGATGAACAGTCTAAAGGAAAGTTTATGTAATCGTGTTGGGGAGACCAGCCGATACCAAGTGTACTAGCGGCATTGCTGATGATTAGATTTGAATCTTCAGAAGAGTCTGAGTTGGGTAGAAGATCAGGAAGGTTGGAGCGATATTTCCTTAGTGGAAAACATCCTTTAGCAAGCTCCGTGGAAACGGTGCGTTGAATGTCTGTTTGAATTTCATTTTTAATAAGAAAATTACAAACTAGTGACCTTTTAGGCGGAACTTGGGTTTGATTTGGTGCAGGACCTGCGATGAGCCACCCGAGCTTAGAGCTGCGATGGAGGAAGATTAGGGTTGTTGAGCCCTAGAGACTGCTGTTTGGAGCCGATTAACTCCCAAAACAGGTCCGAGCCGATAAGCATATCAATAGGGGATGGTTCGTTGAAGCTGGGGTCTGCAAGTACAAAGTCATTTAATTTTAGTGAATTAATATTGAAAGGATGCCTAGGTAGATCGTCCGTTATAGTTTTCAATACTAAACACGACATAGTGACTTCGAATGAAGTTGACATGGACTGTAGTTTGAGAGCACATCTCTCAGGATTCAGATTTAGAGTGTTATTTCCAATGGCTACGATACTGACATTTGATGGCTGAGGAGTCAAGTTGAGTCTTAGTTTAACACCTTCAGTGATAAATGACGATTGGCTCCCGCTGTCAAGTAACGCTCGAACACAAATAGTTTCATTGGTATTAGGGTTAATTAGGTGAACCTTAGCGGTACACAACAAAATTTCTGGAGTTGACAAAGTAGACATAACTACAGATTTAGGTTGGCTAGAAGCAGAAGAAACGACATCTGTTAAGTGTAGCAGTGAATTATGCCTTTGTTTGCAAGAACGACATGAACCGGGTAATTTGCAAGCCTGACTAGTATGACCGGCTCTTAAACAATTAGTACACAACTTTAGTGAAGCGACAGTGGAGTTCCTAACTTCAGGCGTCTGCGACTTGAACACAGTGCACTCATAAATGCGGTGACTACCAGAGCATACTGCACACTCAAAGAGACGAGGTGAAGAGGAAGTAGCCCCCTTTGACGTAGCAACCATAGACTTTACTTGTGTCTTGTTTTGATAATTACTAGGGGTTGGCTTGTTTTGTACCTGTTTGTCAGTTCTAATCCTGTTAACAGTTTCAAGAACATCAGCACGATTTTTTTAAAATGAAAAGAAGTTATCGAGTGTAGGTAATTCAGTGAAATTGTTACGATGTTCTTCCCACTTGAAGACAGTACTGTTGTCCAACTTTGCCACTAGGATATAAATGATTAGGACATCCCACTTGTCAGTAGGTAGTCCTAGTGTGCTGAGGGCACGTAGGTTTTTGCTTACATGGTCGATAATAAACCTAAGAGACTTATCAGTCTCCCGAGCTGATTCAATAGAAAATAGTGATTTTAAATTATTGTTTATAAGTTGCCTCTTATTGTCAAAGCGATTGCAGAGAAGTGACCAAGCTTCATGATAGTTCTTGTCTGATACTTCTAAATTACTTAGTACTCGAGCAGCTTCACCTTCTAAGTAAGATGTGAGATAATGGAATTTATGTATATTTTGAACTTGAGAATTATCATGAATTAGTGTGGAGTATACTTCTTTGAATTCTAACCATTTGCTATAAGTGCCATCAAACTTAGGTATAGTAATAGTAGGTAATTTGAATCCTAGCGAGCCACATGCAGTTTGTTCATGATGGCAGCTGTGATGAGCACAACTAGAAGTATTGCCTTCATTGAGCTTTGTAGGTGAACTATGTGACTGAATAAAATCTTGGGCAATAGAAATGCAATGATCAAATTCTTGTTCTATTAAATCACGAGTTGTTAATTCTAAATCTTGATTTGACTCATTATGTGACTCTATTTGGCTCTGCAACCCGTCAAACTCAATGAATAGCGCTTCCATTCTTGATAACTTCATCGCAAGCTTGCTTATTTCTATATCAGAAACACTCTCAAATGTCATTATTGAATCTAGATATGTTTTAAACTTAGTAACGCGTCCCTTGATGGAACTACGCCTTGTAATTAGTTCTTTTAACTTTAGTTCGGAAGTCATTGCGAAGAAGTATCAAGAAAGAAATCAAGTAAGTAATGAAATTTGTATACGATACGCCCCTCGTCTCGTTGGCCGGCACGTAGGTAGGCCCGACGCCTCGTCAGCAAAGCACACGAACAGCTGAGCAGCGCAGTTACTCAGTTGGCAGCAGGAACGCGCGCTCGTAGCCGTTGACCCGCTTACGCTGGAATCAACGTCGGAAACACTCAAGAAGCTGATAGCAGTAAGCTGAGAGTACGTCGTTTGTTTCAGGGGGCAGTATTGCGAAGATAGGCGAGTGCACAGCATAGGCTATTGACGTGGCAACTTTGGATGCGCAAGAATATAGCGTGCGCAGTATTGCGAAGATAGGAAAGTGCACAGCATAGGCTATTGAAGTAGGCAAATTTGGAGGCGCAAGAATATAGCGTGCAGATTCCCTTTGAAATTATTAGGCAAAGTGCTTACCGCTAATTCTGTAGGCGCTTTGTTTTTAGTGGGGAGTTTAGCCAGTATTAGAAATTCACCGAACACTCAGAGAAAAGACACTAGGTAAATACACAGAGAGAAGGGGAGCACAGTGGGAAAATGATAGGAACGGGCTCACTTTGTGATGATAGGCAGGCAAAGGGGTAGTGTTCAGGATCCTCAGCTGCGTTGTCAGCTGCGTAGGCGGCTCCAGAACGTAGGCACCTCCAATGCGCCGCGTAGGTTACGTAGATGGTCACTCGCGTAGTTCATTGACCTCGGGCTCGTTCATGCGTCGACCTCCGAGGCTCGTTCTGCGTTGACCTCCGGGGCTCGTTCTCCTCCGGTGATCGTAGTCCAGCCTTTGTTCTCCGAGCGAGAGCAGTCTTCCATCCAGTTCTTGATTTTTGGTTTTTAGTGGACCTGTCGAACTCGCTAGAAATGATTAGCGTGCAAGTCGTGTCCTGTCACGGTCGCCACTTTTTGTTCAGTATTAGGGAACAAAACTTTAAATAAAATAGATTTGGTTTTGACTGGGTTTAATTATGGAAGAATTACAATAAATTACAAGTGTTTTAGAACTTTTACATGGAAACTTTTGGGAGGGACATCTTAGCGATCTTAGGGTTATTTGTTCTCTCTGTTCTGTCTGCGTGGCTGCTTCGTCGAACGGTTTTTGGATACAAAAGTGACGTGACGTGGGGCCCGTGGGATTGGTGCTCGCCGACGTCGCGTCATGGCTGCGGTCTACTATTGGCTGCACACGAACATGACGTGATGTATCGACCGCATGATAGGCTCTCTGCGCCGGCGCGTGATTGGTGCAGTACTCGTCTCGACTTCGTTGAAAAACATGAATCTGTCAATGTCAGGTTCACGCGTTCGGAAATAGATCGGCGTGAACAGGCCGGTTAACCGGTTTTTCGGTTAACCGATTAACCGGTTTACAAGCCCTAGTTGCAGCGTAGTATAGTTTGTGTGTGTATAGTTACTCGTTTCAACACAACACAAATACCTATGGAGGGTATATCATTGACAGAAACAAGGCAGGAAGCGGAATATTTGACAAATAAGGAGGAACTTAACAGGCAATGAAAAGAAGCTTCCACTGCGAGAACATCAACGCCAGATATTTATATACTACCGTTAGGGTAGAAATGGCACTCTTCGAGAATGGTGGTCAACGAGGCCGATATCTGTCACTGGCTTACCAACATTTGATCACCATCCTATCTACCAGTGTGGAGCCGGAACGCATATTTTCATCTGCTGGTATAATATGTAACAGACTGCGCTTAGCTTTGGGTGACAAAACCCTCATATTCTCAAATTCCCTCATATTTTAGCGTTCATATTACCTAGGTAAAAAAAAGTGTAATAAATCAAAGTTAAAAATTAGTTTAATAGGTTAAAAATCAAGATCTATTACTATTTTAAGTATTTTTTTTTATGTGAATTAAGTAAGTTCTTTCAATGGGAACCTACTTTATTGTTTATGTTTATTTTATTTTATTAGTAGTAAAGTTCCTATTATTGTTGTGTTAACTATGTTATTGATTAATTTTGTTTCTCTTTCTATTTATTGCAATATCTGATGTTTAAGTTGCTTCGCTGTGGCTATACAAGGTGTAACAAAATATGTGTACTAAGCCGAAGGGGGAGGTTTCAGACCCCAATGGTGATCAGTTGTGGGGGGGGGAGATAATTAAAAATATATATATATATATTTTTAATTATCTCCCCCTTATATATATATATATATTATGTATAGTTTACTAAAATAATCAAATCAAATCAAAAATGCTTTATTGTACACCAGAAATTGAACACAACAAAAGACATTACATAAGACAAGAAAATAATGTTATGTAAAAACTGATTGTTGCAAGACTGATTGATTAAAAAGATAAAAATAAAAGCTATGATTATAAATTCCCTGTTTGATTTGGACCCCACTGTAGATTTTGTAAAACCAAAATAAAATTCTAATAAATTAAGAAAATAACCGAAAGAACCGAAAAAACCGGGTACCCGATTTTGCGTTGAAACAGGAATCGAAAGAACCGGTTCTTAAAATATGACCGGTTCTCGATGCCCTAGTTGCGGCGTTAACAGGGATAATGTAGGATGCTAATGGTGAAAATCAGTCCGGTATTTTCGGAGATTTTTCAATTCAAATAAACAAACAGTGAAATCTTTCCTCTTTATAATACTAGTATAGATATTTGTAGGCATTCATTATAAGATAAGTATTCATCATCAACCCAAAAGGACATAAAAGGGTGAAATGGCGAGAAAATGTGTATGATAGAATAATGTTTTTATTTTTAAATGTATTACGTAAATATATACTAATTGAGCCACGCGGTAGAGCAATCTTTCAAGCCTAGTGAGATCCATGAATAGATTAGAAATCCTAAATTTAATTGTGAGATAGGTATACCTATTGATTTCATGTATGAGGTCCTAGTCCTAAAAGTACTTACCATTTACAGCAACTGACTCGTCAATTATTTAAACTGGCAGATCCAGCATTAAAACAAATACGGAGGATATAAGAGATAATCCAAGAGATAATCACAAAAATCAAAAATCTAAATAAAAATAAAATTAATGGTGGATTATGAACTGCTGTGAACTTTGGCACACTTTCTTTATGAATCACAACTCTTTTATCGGCGAAACCACTATCCGTAAGATATGTAAGTGTTCTGTGATCTGAACGAACTTAGCTAGTTTTCACATATTTTTTTTGGATTAAATTCGTTTTAAAAGGCAGTAAATCTTTTTTTACAAAGTAAACTAAAATAACTTATCCACATTAGAACTAATATTAACAATTCAAATAATTGAGCTAATTGCAGACTGTTGCAAACAAATATCAGGTTTAGCTCATCTGATCCATATCTAGCACTCATTATCAGGCTGCATTGTCTCCCTGCGCCAGATAATGGCCAGCTCTAAGGTTACACTCACACGTCTCAATCGCTTCAACCGTTTGGACTCCAAGGGGAGCAAATACGTACCTCTATAGGCTCTGTCCAGACTTGTATATCCCTCAGGATATTAGGATCTCAATCCTCGGTCAAATCTGCCGCCGCACCAGCCCTTACGAATGTCATCCGAAGATGGGATAGCGCAAGGGTGTCGGTCGACGCATGTGGCATCTCACACAACGGGTCCCAACTCCCATGAGACAAGTGTCATACCGTGTCGGAACTCATACCGTCGTCACGCATCAAACCATTCGGTGCAAGAAAATTTGGTACTTTAGCGGTGACAAAGGCCCGCAGGATGTTCTTTTTTTATTAATTAAGGCCCCAAGAATTAACAAAGATCTCTAGTGAGCAAGAACCTACTAGTTCTCTACTCTGAAAGGATCCTGGCAAGTGCCACCGCAACCATGGCCGTAGGGAGGGGGGGGGGTTTGGGGGTTCAAACCCCCCCCGAAATGTTGAGCCACCGTTAAAAATCAAACTTGAATAGGTAAAATTTCTCGGATACGTACTCGTACGTGGAAAGTGCGGCTTACTTTAAATAGATATTCTCTCTTAAAAACACAAAAATTTTTTCGTCTTATTTCGTCTCCGATTAACAACAGCGCGCTCTGAGTCGTCGGTGGCGGACGGGGCGCGCTCGCGCACCATGCCATGCGTTTCCTATTGTGTGTGTATACATTGTACTGTATGTAAGCACTTAAATATTTCTTTAAATTATTATCTTTTGAAAAAACAAACTTTTTTCGACAAAATTCGTCTCTACATTTTAAATGAACTGGGTGCACGCATCGCATTCATTTACGGCCGAATCCAGCTAGGCAGGCAGATCACGACATTACTTTTAATTTTATAAATCAATAGACCTATTTTGTTGTCGTTCTGTAATTGAATTGCTTTCTCCGTTTACTGTCATGTATTTATTTATAACATACTTTTCTAAACTATTAAATAACGGCCGAAAACGTCACAAAAAATATCGCGGCTCGCTCCGCTCGCCGTTAATTCGGAATTATTCTAAGCTTTTCAACAAAGTTGCGAAAATGCCACAATTTCTCAAAAATTTTCAGCGGCCGCAAACACAACAAAATATCGGCGGTCACTCCACTCACTGTTATAATTTTGGCTCTAAAAGTTTCAGGGTTCGCTAATCATAATCTTTTGTCACTCTTGATTCTATTTTAAAGATCATCCGAAAGGTCGCACAAAAAATTGCGGCTCGCTTCGCTCGCCGTTCATTCTGTAGCCTTTTGGTCATTTTTATCAGCCTGCCGAAAATATGTAAAAGAATTGCGGCTCGCTTCACTCGCCGTTCATTCTGTAGCCTTTCGGTCAGTTTTATCAGCCTGCCGAAAATATGTAAAAAATTTGGCGGCTCGCTTCGCTCGCCGATCATTCTATAGCCATTTAGTAATTTTTATCAGCCTGCCGAAAATATGTAAAAAATTTGGCGGCTCGCTTCGCTCGCCGATCATTCTATAGCCATTTAGTAATTTTTATCAGCCTGCCGAAAATATGTAAAAAAATTGGCGGCTGGCTTCGCTCGCCATTCTCTCATAATAATGTGAATTGTTATACCTACCCCTTAACTAATACTACTAACTTTTTTGTCACCCGAAAATGACACTCGAAGTTATTCATTTTTTGTATTTCTCACATTTTTTTCTTTGTTGCTGGCATACCAATCTCGAATCTCCAAAATGACCACCGCAGTTTTTAAAATATTTGGGGCTAGCTGTCACATCTATTGCCTACTTTTTTACAAAACATCGGAAAAATGTAAAAAAATTGACGGCTCGCTCCGCTCGCCGTTACCCATGGTTATTATTTTTATATCGATTTTTTTTTGGAAAGTGCTTGGTTGAAAACCACTCCGGGTACTAGCATAAGTAGCATAACTACATATATAAAAATGTTGCAGGTGGTCTCGGGCCGGTCTAAGGCTCGACCCCCCCCGAATAGTATTTCTGGCTACGGCCCTGACCGCAACCCCGGCCCACTCAGTTGACTAAGAATATATAATCTAAAAAGATAAAACAACAAACAAATCCAAATAAGACAAGTGGCCGACCGAAGCCTCGACCGTGTCGACCGTGGTAGAGCTATTAAGTTCCTACTAGCAACATATTCTCACTCCTGAATAGAAACTGCGGCAATTATAAAATATTAATTTATTTAAATCTTCCGCCTTTTTAACTGTATATTCTGTTTCTGGCCTAGTAATTATGTATCTGTGGTTCTGGCAATTGTCAAATGTCAACTCTACTGTTTACAATGTCACTGTCTATATAACTCAGAAAATTGCCAACTCAAACGAAATGGCCAGCAACTTGCAATATTAACGCCCAATGAGGCGTTTTCCAGAAGTAAAAAGTCTCTTTATTAAAGAACTTAATAATAGCGTTCATTAGTAACGGAGAAAGCTAAGTTGTGTATGGGATGTCATGTCGAAATAAGCCGGTCTGTGCCACTTTCATTTAGTAAATGAAAAATATAGAAGCCTATAAAAATACTTTTTCAAGAATGGACAAAGAGGGGAGAAATGATTAAACCTTACCTACCTATAAAAATGGTCAAAATACTAATTTTCAAAAATCCCTTTTACCCACGGGCCATTTCCTTGAGTGAGATATCAAATCAAACGTATTGATTTGGATATTAATTTCGAAACAGATTTTGAAAATTGTTTAAGTTTTTACGTTTTGAAACACATTAAAAGGTTTTTATTTATTCGTATTTTTCAGTTGGTACTACTTACTCCCTGAAAAATACCCTACTATGCGAAAAGATATCAGGCGTAAAGACGGTAACTCCGGTTTGCGATAGGTATATCGAAACGACACTGGCAGAATTGTGACAGCCCGGAACAGTCATTTTCCAAAAAGTTAAAATTAAGGCATGTATTGATTTGCGTTATCTGAAATGAATGATAAAAAATAAAATAAAACCGCTCTAAGTTTTGTGTCTGGATTAATTGGTTACGGAAGCGTTGGAAACTCTAAATTGCGTAAGGCCTTGGCATCACCTATCACTGGCTAAATCGGGTGCGGTGTGAACGCGACGGGCGTATTGTTACAGGTTATAATAATTATTATTTCACTCATTGGTGTTTTGGATAAGGTTAGTATTATATTTTCTGTGATAATAATTAGTATCGAATTACCTGAGTATCACATCCCGTCAATGTTATGCTTATTTATAGCTATTATACAATTTTGTTCCAAATCAATAAATAAATACTTAGTGGGTAAAGGAAAACATATGGTTTGTCCTGATGTAATATTTACAAAAATCATGTCATAAATTTAAGCATTTTACTTGTTTTCGTTAAAGATAATTAGGTACCTACTTACCTAAATACTACACAAATGCATTGTTTCATTCAGAATATTATTTTTACTTACACCTTTTTATTACCATTACCTACTTGTAGGTAGTACCAAACCATAGGTACCTACACCTAAGTTTACCTATAAAAGTATTCCAGAATTAATTTTATTTTGCTATTTTAAGATGATTGTTATTATAGCGCATAGTTGGTAGGTATACGTCAAGCTACCAAAAAAATGATGCAATCAGTCAGTAGGTAGGTACCTACCTATTCAGTGTAAGCCATTTGTTAGGTAGCAACGCCAACAATTCTTGGCGAATTTACTACGCCTCTGATAAAAATTTAATTTGCATGCTATGTGAATAAAAGTTTTTTAAGTCAATTGCTGACTTACCTGCCTACATATTTAATGAATAATCTGTCGATTAAGTAGGTATTTTGAGCGGTACTTACCAAACCAAGCAAGCTAGATACTGAATTTGTTTAAACGTTTCCATTTTATTTTCAGATTCATAGAATGTGTGGAATTTGGGCCGTTTTTGGCGCAGACGGGGCACTGAGTGCCACTTGCGTAAAATGCTTCACAAGCATACGTCACAGGGGCCCCGATGCTTGGCGACTAGAGAACGATGCGCGTGAGCCAAACTCGCTGCTAGGGTTCCAGCGACTCACAATCGTCGACTGCCTGCACGGCATGCAGCCCATGAGACTCCACTGCTACCCTCGAACAAACCTCATCTGCAACGGCGAGATCTACAACTGTAAACGTCTGCAAGCTGAACGAAACTACGAATACGAAACAAAGTGCGACGTGGAAGTCATCATTCATGCGTACCACCAAATGGGAATCTCAGACGCAGTCAAGAATCTCGATGGCGTATTCGCTTTCTGCTTAGTTGACGGAGAAAAAAGAAAAGTTTGCGTCGCTCGCGACCCTTATGGAGTCCGTCCTCTTTATATTCTTCATGATGATGAGAACGGCATGATGGGTATCTGCTCTGAGGCGAAAGGTTTGATTGGACTGAAACAACAATCAAGTAAGAGTTCGACTTTAGGACAATTTCCGCCAGGACATTTGCAAGTTTGGAGCTTACTGGACGACGGCAAGGTCAAACTAGATTTTACCGAGCAGTACTTCAAACCAGGTTATCCCCCAAGATTCATTCCTTTTGTCGCTGAAAAAGTCTTAAGCGAAATGAACGCTACAGAAAAAATTGCAGTTTTACTAGAAGCTGCTTGCCGTAAAAGACTTATGTCAGACAGGCGTATCGGATGTCTTTTAAGTGGAGGTCTAGATTCATCTCTTATTACAGCCTTAGTGGTGAAATTAGCGAAAGAAGCCAAACTTCCGTATAAAATACAGACATTTGCTATAGGCATGGGCGATTCGCCCGACCTGGCAGCAGCTCAAACCGTCGCAGACTATCTCGGTACCGAGCACCACGCCATCAAATTCGATGAAAATGACGTTAAAGAAGCTTTGGACAATGTCATTTACCATTTGGAATCATACGATATAACAACTGTTCGCGCAAGCATTCCCATGTATCTGCTATCGAAATACATACGGGAGAAAACAGACTCAACGGTCATATTCAGTGGCGAAGGTGCGGATGAATTGGCTCAGGGTTACATCTACTTCAGAGATGCTCCGTCAGAGACAGCAGCTCATGAAGAAAGCATACGTCTGCTATCTGACATTTATTTATACGACGGACTGCGCGCCGATCGTACGACGAGCGCTTTTAGCTTAGAGCTTCGAGTACCCTTCCTGGACATCCAATTCACGCACAACTTCCTCGCTAACGACGTAAAAGATCGTCGCCCTCAAAATGGCGTAGAGAAATACTTGTTGCGTAGCAGCTTCACAAACAGTGGGTTACTACCCGACTCGATTCTATGGAGACATAAAGAAGCTTTCAGTGACGGCGTAGCGTCTGTGAAGAAGTCTCTGTTTGAGACGATCGGTGATATTGTCACTGAGAGGCTTGCTGAGGATAACACGAAGTACCATGGAGTGCAGCCCACAACCACGGAGGCTAGGTATTACCGGCACATATTCGAGAAGTCTTACCCCGGACAACATAACTTCACCCCTTACTATTGGATGCCGAAATGGGTTCATGTGTCCGACCCATCTGCGCGATTTATAAAACATTACGCGGCAAAGTAATTTTCAGATCAGTTTTAGTAACATTAAGGTCAAGGTTTTCCTCGAATACAAAATGTACAGGCTGGACATACTTATTGTTTTTACATTATGTGTAATTTGCCAATTTCCATACATAAAATCACCATTGTTACAGGTAGGTACGTAAGTAAATTAATTTTATAACCCAGCAGTAAGTTGCGAGTTCGATTCCCGCCTCGGGACAAATATTTGTTCAGGGTCGTTTTCTATGTACTTATACTAAAAAAATCTATCTATGTACTCGAATATTATTATGTACACATAAATCAGTTATCTAGTAGTCCCCAAGCGTAGCAGAGGTTGTGTTATAGGTAGTATAACACAAGCTCTGCTACGCTTGGGGCTAGATGATGCTGTGTCAATTGTCCAGCATTATTTATTTATTTTAATTAACAGAATACAATAAATTCCTAAAATATATGGCGAGAGTGATTAACTTAATTCTATTTTGTATACCTACACTATGTATCATAAGATGTTCTTCTTTATTATTTATGTACCTTTATAATAGGTACCTACAGATGAGGTATATAAAAATTTATAAAATTATGAAATTCATTGTTTAAAAAAGTCGGTATTAAATAAGGCGTAGGCCGTCCTAATTAGTTTTATTTAATCAATTAGTCTCAATTGAATTGGAAATATTTTTCATATACCTATGTAGCACTCTCTATAAAAAACAATATCAATATAATTTTACCGATAGCTATGTGATTTTATTAGTTTACCAAAGTTTGCATTTACACAAAAATTTACAGACAAGTTTTATGGGTTATTCGTATATCGTTTAAGTTATCATTCAAAGATGAAGTCAGATAAAGGCGGTCTAATTGAATTAATAAATTTATCCAAGCACAGACAACCTATACTTTCCGAATCCTTTTCTGACTCCCGAAATTTTACCTGATGGTGTTTATTAACAATGGGCATAAATAAAGCATCATCACTAGATACTTCACTCAGTAAATCACACATAGTCAAGGTGGAACATTTCCGCGAGTTGTCCAAGAAGCTGGTGCTTTTATTTGTCACCTTAACATTTCGATCCGTGCTTTTTTCGGAACTGAACATTTGACGATTGGTCTCAACCTCTTGGTCCTTCAGAACCCTTAGCATTCCCCCTCGCAAGAGGCTCATGGTGATGAAACATGACGGACAAAGCACGTCTTTCGTAATCGTGTTCATGAACATCTCATGAGCATTCGTTATGCCTTGGGGATTTGCTTGGGAAAACTGGTGGAACATCCTTTTTTGCGACTCTTTTGCTTGCACTTGTTGGTCTTTTTGACTGAGGAGGAGCATTGTGGTTGATAGTTTCGCTTTTTTACAAGAACTACAATTGCAAGACACTGTTGCTAGTTTCTGTTTGAGCTTCCGGAGTTCTATCGGTTCAGAGGATTTGTAATCCAAGGAGTCGGCTCGGATGATTTTCGGCCACATTTTAGAGACTTTTCAGCTAAGTATGTATCATGTTCCCGGAAATATTCTCCATGCTTACGAAAGAGACATTATGTAAGTAGGTACCTAACCTACGTTTGATTCAATAATTTTAATATTTTAACTACATACTGCATCATAAGTATGTACGAAAAACTCAAAGCAAACACAGATGGTAAATGTTCACAAATGAATACCTACAATACAACAGATGTGCCTATTATGGATGCCTAACAATAAATTATCTATGACATGAAGAGAATCTATCATAGAAACAAAGACTTTCGTGTTTTATTCTCTTTGTCTCCATTCCAGTATCTTTTATTCAATTTCAAAGAGTTGAGTAAAAACCAAAGAGAATACAAACATTCTAAAGCCAAGCTGACCACAACTTTCATTTTACAGATTTTCTCTCGAGATTTGTTCGGGAGATTTACTCACCAATATCCTAGGAGTGTTTATGTGAATCATAATATAACTACAGGTACCTGGTACCTCTGATTTAAAAGGGTAAGAGGTGATGTTGTTTAAGGAATGACAGTAGAAAAACACCGAAACCCAACATAAGAAAATGTACTAAACAAAACTGATAAAATTATGAAAATCTAGCAGAGTTCCGAACAAGACAGAAGACCATGTCAAAATACCATAAAAACTGCTCTAAAAAAGATACAGAGCCTTGTAAACCTGGCCCCTGCAAGAAACCATCATCCACGGTGGCGGTAGGTACCTACTAGTCTTCTATAATACCTAAAATATATAGCGATCAGATCAATAATTTTAGTTAGGTACCCACTGAACTGACAGACATACAGACAACCTTCCAAAATATTGCAGAAAGATTGTGTTAGAGAATCTTCATCCTATCCTATTAATTATAAATGCGAAAGTCTGTGCCGTTGTCTGAGATTTGAGCGAAAACTGATAAAGGAAAACATTGCCCTGATATTTCACGTTTTGTTTTGTTCACGAGTTTTCAGGCTAGTGGCTGAAAACTCGTTCGTTTTCTATTTGAAGGTTGTTAGCGCCGACAATGAAGATAGATGTCCTAAGCAAGACATGGAGTACCTACAGTTACTGGATGTCATTACAAATGAAGGGCCATGCGCTTGCGAAATCACTGCCCGTGCGGTACGCTCAAACGTCCATGCAAACCTAGGCCTGACCAAAAAAAACTCTCATTTACAAGACTGCAGCTGTGAAAAACAAGCCTCCACAGCAGCGGAATCTAAAAAACCAAAATAAACACCCTAAGACAATTTCAGTGTTTTATTTACAAATACCACAGATATTATAATACTATATACCAAATACATGATTACGTAGCAACATAGTAAGTAAACTTCCCGCAGTTTTAACGTCTTATGGATGAAAGCTATAGTGAGAGATGTAGCAAATAGACATGTTTTGCAAGTTATGGTCATAGCTCATCGGAGCCACCCGGCATCCGAACCGCACCGTCATGCCTCGTTCGGACGCCACGACGACCTCTACCAGAGAACCACGTGTGAACCGTAGGTGGACGCCGCGGTTTGATCAACTATTGAACCTTGTTTTCGTCAACGTTGGCTATGCGCTGTCAACGCAAGGGTCAACTGGCCGTTAGCGCTGGGACTGCAGGTTAGGGAGGCGATTCGGAGTTAAGCATAGCCATAGAATTCTATGGAAAGAATAGGCACCGTACGTGGCAAGGCAGTGCGGATCAGAAGAGCTATGACCATTAGGCTGATATTTTATCCACTGTAATTAAAGAGATTTATGATACTGAACAAAGAATAAACACACTATTTTATCAAATATTATTCAAGCTTATCCTCAGCGCCGTTAGTGCCGTTTTTATCTATCTCCGATTCAGTTTGATATTTAACGAATTTCGTTGATATGTAGTTCCAGTATTTGCATCTTATTTTGTCATATTTGTTTGATAGAGCTTTGCAGAGTTCCAAAGCTCTGGCGGCATTGAACAGGCAGTTGCTTTCCCCCTTTGTTAGCGTCTCTTCGCAAATATCAATGAGGAATGCTAGGAGGTATGGCGAACGGCATTTGTTTTTGTACAGCTCTTCACAGAAAGATGTTACTACAGCGTTTCCACTTAGGCCTCTTTTATCGTGTAACAGGACACCACGTAGGTAATTCCAAGCACTCTCATTGTTCTTGACCATTTTGATTTTTTCGAGGGTGTAACAAATTTCCTTCTGAACGTTCATATCCGACCAGCCTAGATGGTTGTTGACCACGAAGTATCTTTGATTCCAAGCAGAGTTGTTGCGTACATCGTCGATAAGCAGGTTGTCAACGAAAGCCATTTCTTTCTCGTACAGTCTGGAAAAACATTATATAAAAATGTTAAGAACAGAGTTATTCATTGGATTGATGGTTTGAAATAAAATATTAATGATAATTAAGCAGGAAAATGAGAACAAACCGTGAATTTAAAGTATCATAATAGCATACATTACAAGCATCAGAGTGTCTATGTCTACGAGCCACGCGACAATTTCTCATACTTTTTGTCACCTCTACCACTCCTCTCCTCATAATACAATATTTAATACTTTCATTGCCCGGGAAAGTAGATGGAAACCTCTTGCCTGGTGCAGGTCACAACGGAACTCAGAGGCTGGGCAGCGAATGCGTCAAAATTTCGTGTGATGATGGCGTAGCTTTATTTTATCACACGCAGGTGTACGAATAACATTGTTATAAACATTCACATTCCCAGCGTGGGGATTATGGGCAAAAACCCCCAAATGATGAACAATGCCATCTATGGCGCTCATCAGGGGAGGCCTATGTCCAGCAGTGGACTATTATAGGCTGTTGATGATGATGATGATGAACATTCACGTCAAATTCTATTTGGTCTAATATTACGAGCACACGCAACAAAAAATGTGATATGGGTTAGTATGCACAGATGGTTAAAATAGAAAATAACACGAACAATGCCCAGTTATCCAAATATAGTATCTTTAAAAGCGAAAACGAAAGAAATATGATAATGTTCCGAACATATACAGAGCCTCCTAGAACATCATAATAAGATAAATAAAAAGAAAAGATAATTGTGTCGTTGGTAAAGAGATCAGATTTTTCTATGCAATAAATTCTAGAACTAGCATAATAATTATTAATGATTCCGTTTATTTTGGTAAAACGCGAGCAAAATTAAAGGAGCTGGTGATCACAGATCTTACAAGTTATTGTGGAAAAATAAAAAGCGCCGCAATTCATACAGTAACAATTATATTCTTACCTACAGAAGTTGAACATTTGATCACGGTTTATAGCAAATTTTATCAGCAAAATAGTAAATACCTAAAATAAAATTTTTAGCTTAGTAACCGAAACTCAATATTTTAATAACTGGTATTTATTCCTAGGGCTCTTATTACAGCTTTGTGCCGGTTCGGCATACTGATCATCAGGTTTCAGAGAAAATTTTGGGGAACATTTTAATTCTTCTATCAGGTTTTAGTACCAGGTGGTAAGTGATGGTCTGGGGATACTGACTTCAGAAGGTTATTCCAATTTTAAAAGTGTGATAGTATCACACTCTTTTTGCAGGCCAGTGAAATTCAAAAAACAATCATTCTTACGAAATCGGGTAAAATGACAAGCGCCAGGCGACCTAATGAGTCGGCACAGAAATTGTCACAAGTCAAAAATTTTTAGTTTCCTTAAATACACCGATTTACACTTTAAGGCGAGGTATTCCTGCAGCTGTAGGCATTTTGTCCTGTCTAAAGTTGCGCGCGAAATACTTAGCGCAGATGCAGCGCCAACGACATAGTATAGAAATAAGCAGTAGCATAATATTATTTCACTTTAGAAACGCTGTTGCTATGATCAAACTTTGTTAATAGTTTTCAGTTAGAGTTTCGTAAATAAATGAAGTTGTTACAACTTCATCTCTATTTATGTTTCTTAATATAGATAATGAATTAATAATAAAGTAATTGATCCCAAGATAACCAACCAAACCAAGAACGCTGAAAAACGTCTGGACCAGACCAACAAAAGGCATAGTTAATTTCCGAACTTCGTTTTTTAAGTACTACAAATTTTGTAGGTACCTACAAAATTTGAAATAAATACTCAAATAAAGAAGACAAAGAAGCAAATAGAGAACATTCGCTTCTATGATTTAAAATTTTATTTGAAATAAATACAAAGAATAAAGGGTATCAAATAAAACAATTATAATAAAATATTATTATTTTCTCAAAATTCTCCAATATTCAATTCTAGCGTGCTTGTACCCGGTTAGTGGCTCAGGAGATGATAAGGCTATGGACATCACATAATTATTTTTTCCATTTGTGGTAAGGCTAGGAAGTCTATAATTTACATTTTCATCTTGAAATCACAACGATATTCGGATCGATGGGTTCGAACCTACAATTCTTTTTTCGACCTTTTTCAACGTATTTTACTTAGTATGAAACTTAGGCGATTTTCAAAACCTGTTTTGAATTGTCGAATTCCATACCTTTGATTTGAATTGCTCTCAATGAAAAAGTCTCATTGTATGAAAATTTGTTTTATGACCATATTTCAAAAAGTTTAATTTTTACAGACTTCTCTATATTTTTTCTGTAAATTATAAATCTATATCTACAAACGCATAGTACATTTTACATCGATCACTCTGCAATCTTCGGAGATAGGGGGTTGGTGGGGGAATGGTTAATTTTTTGACCATTTATTACATTTCACATCGATCGCTCTGCAATCTTTGGAGATAAGGGGGGGAATGGTCATTTATTCGACCTTTTTCTAAATATTTCAAAAAGTATAAAATTCATCAAAATTTCAAAATCTGTTTTGGAATGTGCAAATTGAAACCTTTCATTTGATACCCCATTCGACTCTGTAGGGTCCCATTTCAATATTCAATTTCAAAATTTGTACCTACTGAAAATCTTTATTTTGATTTTTCATTTTTTCATTTTTGCCGACCAGAGCGAGGTCGGCGCATTCTGCAGTGTTCGGGGAACTTCGGGAGGCTCGGCCGTCCGAGAAAGCCCGAACACTGCATCGATATGCTGCACACTTCGGGCTGCGTTTATTCAATAACTATTCTTACTCTTTATCTGTTTATATCAATTAGGTACCTTAGTAGTTTAAGACACAAAAATTTTGTTTTATCACTCACGTAATAAAAAACGTAAAGTATGTAACCAGAGGAATGTAACATTCGAGTCAAATCCTCAAGGGCTTAACGAATGTTAATATTTAATAACTAGAATAAGTTTTTCAAGAATAAATAAAATAAAAAAAAAAAAAAATTATTTTCATAATTCGCCGCCCCCACCGAATACATAATATGGTAACCGACTATTACTATAGAAGTGTTTTTATTTGAAATAATTGTTTCTGAGGTGCGATTACACCTTGTGAATTTTTTTCAGGCAAATCGTACGAATAGTTCTTGAGATAGGCTTTTTGTAATGGGTTTTACTTTTTTATTAAACGAAAAATAAAAACAACTCTTTGATCCGAACAACATCGCAACAGGTTAATACTCACTCCTCGATATCTCGCTTTTTATTGTAAGATGTGATTGCGGTTTTATTCGGGAAAAAAAGATAAAACTTATTTTACGTAAAGTAGAAAACGCTCTTATTCATGTTTTAATTGCAGTTTTTTACTATATAATAATTTAAAAAATCTGAAAACAAGCAGCGGAGCCATAATAGAATAAGAATATAGGTATAGCGCACGGTTTAATTATTGAATTTTTCATCTGGGTCCCTAACTATGGTCATCACGGAAAATTTAGCATTTTAATGATAAAAAAAAATTCAAATCGGTCCAGTAGTTTCGGAACAATTCAAACAAACAAACAATCAAATCTTTCCTCTTTATAATATTAGTATAGATAAAAGAAACCTATTAACATGTAATAAAATTATAGATTAAAAACTAGAGGTTAGCAGCTCGGGGGGAGTGCCTTGCCTTAGGCGGCCTTATCGCATTGGAGTTTTTACTTTTCATAACCTAAAACGTCTTTGATTTGATGGTAATCGATATCCATGTGTAAAATCTGCGATAGTAAACTTTCAGCCATCTTGGATTTGAAAATGGACATCTTTTTCGTAATCTACGTGTTTGATTTAGTCGAAAACGATACCCATATAAGTGGGTGTTAGGTCACACAGCACAGCTCGCTTCGCTCGCCGCAGTGCTTCACCCGCTTGCTGGGAGAGGGGGGTCGTGGGGGTCACAGCACGTCTCGCTTCGCTCGCCGTGCTATTCTCCTTAGTCGCATTGCAGCTGGCTTCGCTCGCCGCAATGCTCCACCCGAAAAAAAAGGTCAAAATTTGGCCAATTTTCGGTTTTTTATAAAAAAAGAGGGTCTGGGGGGTCATAGGGTTCAAACTTTTTTTGGAGTTCAAAATGATTTCTTCTCCTCTACATAACTGTGAAAAAATTTTTATTTTAGGTCGATCCGTTTGGGAGATACAAAAAGGGGGGGTGAAAATGTGGGTGGAGGGGGGGTGATTTTTTTTTATTTTTCAACACTAGAAGAAACCTTCTATACGACTCCGCAATCCAAATTTTTCTATAACGACTATTTCCGGTAGCAACTTCAAAAGGGGGGGTCTGGGGGCAAAGGGAGGGGGGAATTTTTGCCTGCCTTTGAACTATTTGACCCCCTCTATACAACCCCATAAAAAATAACATTCAGTATGGCTCTGTTTGGGAGCCCCCCTAAAGGGGGGGGGAGAAGGGGCAAATTTGGAAAAGTCGGAATTTTCCTTAGGTCCCCCCGATGCCCTCTATACGATTCCGTAAAAAAAACCATACCTATGATGGTGGAGGGGGCTCCACCATCAAGGAGAACAATTATGTCAATGCTTTATAGATATATAAAATGTTAATGTAGTTAACTAAATATTATTGGCTTCAATAAATCATTCCAGTAAGTAGATAATATATTTTTAAACTAGAACAATAACCTTTATTAATTTTCTGCCTTACATACCGATGATTTTATACTATGGCACTACGACCGTCACATATCATGTCAAAGGTTGAAGTAAAATTGAATCTAACGCCATTGTGTCAGAGACTAAAATTGCATAACAAATGAAACATTTACGTACTTCATAAATTAGCGGAAAAATTGACATAGGTCCGGCGTCTGTAAGCGCCAGAGCGCGACTGATCGTGTCTGCCAAGCCACCACGCTTGTGAATTTTGTAGTTATTTCAAAATAGTGATTTTGAAAATCATTTTATCAGGACAAACTCTGCGAATTTGTCTAGAAATAGTTACTGTCTTTAATTGAGTACAAAAAAAAACTTAAAATATCACATAGTTTAGTCATAATATTGAAAAAACATTTCAAAAAGGGGTAACTTCGAGATTTTTTTTTCCCGAGCGAAGTTTATAAAATCTTGTATCTGAATGCGAATTTGACTAGACTAAATCCTTAACTATTACATATCTTTTTTACAGAATTTTTAATCAGTATTCCTACATCTCAGATGGTTTTGAAAACCACAAAAGTGCGGCCTCTGTTGGCCTACCTGGCCTTAACGTGTGATTTCTTACTACCAGAGTTTATTCATGATGAGATTTTCTTATCAGCGAGCAATAACGCCACTACGGGATGGATTTAGAGCGGGATGACAAGATCCGGTTTTCTTGTGAGTGAGAAGTACGGAGCGGTAGGTTTTTACCTTATTACAAACATTCAATCGAAAAATTAAAAGACCTAACTAAAGAATTACTTCTGGTTTTATTGACAAAACAAAACCCAACAATAAAAGTCTGCTGTTCCTGAGATAGATAGCAAAATGTGTGCAAAAATTTCGAGAAAACTTTCACCAGTCGTGTTTTTACACGTTATCTAAGGTAAAAATTAGAAGTAGGTAATATTACACTAAATATGGAGGTGGTGGCTTTTACAGATTCTGAGATAAATAACGATTTCGAAGCACAAAATTTCTTATTGCACTCATAAGGTTGCTTACTTCTAGTTTATTTAAAGTCAGTGATCAAGCATTGATATTATAACATTTATTACAACAAAGATGACATGCAAATATAATGTTTAACTTAGAAATAAAATTGAATGCAAGCGTAGGTATATTGTCGTAATTAAAAAGACAATTATTTAGTGCAGTGGCAGGTAGTGGCATACAAATGCTAATTCCATGGATGGGATAGATATAGAAAACTCACCCAAAAGTCTTCATTGCCCACTGTCGGTGTTGCCATGCATGATAATTCTTGGGGTCATAAAGCAGCGCATCTCCAGTCAACTCCAGCTCATTTGATGGATCCTGAAGCCATTCGACCAGCACTCTGCGATGGTGCCACACCTGGAAATGTTTGGTGACGTCATTAGCTTTTTGTCTGGTGCTGATCCAGCTCATGGCTTAAGGCTCCGGACACGGATGAATATTACGTTTGTATGGGAAAACCGACAAATTAATCTACCAGCAGGCTTTGTACCTATCAGACAACAACTCTAGGAATCAACAACCCTGCCAAGCATGGTAGCTAAGGCGAAACCCCCATTAGGCATAGTAACTAATTATCTTAAGCAGTGTATGTCTAAGTGTTATTGAGGATTGTCTCTTGTAAGAACTAATAATCATAGTGGTAATCTATGGATAGACGACCTCTGTGGCGTGGTGGTTGAGCTTCGAGCGTTGATCGTAGGATGTTGTTAAGATGAGTACACTAGCGGCGCCGTTCACATCTTTTCTCATCTCCCAAGAGAGACGTCACCAGTCACAACTCATAACACCGCTTTTATCTTTCTTTATTTTCATCACAAACAGTTAATGATATCTCAGTCATACATAAGTCATTCATAATCATAACGAATAAGTCTAGGCTTAGAAGAGATGTGAATAACGACGATCATCATCAGCCTAAAATTGTCTACTGCTGGACATGTCTCCCCTAATGAGCGCCATAGATAGCATTATTTATCGACGATCATTGGTTGTATAAAAACATCTCATTTCTGCTCGTATTGTCTCCTCTTTGGTGGTGTCCAGCCCAATACAATACACTTTATTGCACACCAAAGAAGAAAAATTCACATAAACAGGAAAATCACACTATGTAAAGTTCCACAATGGGCGGCCTTATCGCTGAGAGTGATCTCTTCGAGACAACCTTGGGATGATTACAATATTTTTCAAGTCAACAGATTCAAATCTCTATATTTGAAAATTAACTGTGTCTAGGAAATATTGTTTTCTTTCATTCACATGTGTTACTGGACTTCATAGGTGTGCATGTGTTAAAACTAACAAATGTGTGGACAGAGTAATTACCTATGTTAAATACATGATGACTATGAAACTAAAAGTAGTACTTTTAATTCATACAATAACCTTATCTAAACCTTAAAGAATATATTGTACAATATTTGTACAGGTTTCTACTAAGATAACGCAACTATGTCACACAATGTCGAAATAGTGTCATTGCTCAAGAACACAGGTATTTGAGTTTTATCATAACGTTATGAACAGCTGCACTGTGTTTACCTGATAATTCTTTGGAGATTGCTTTATAACTGTTTCCATGTAATCCAATTCAGCTCTTAAGTCGCTATTTAAAGCTTTCAGGATGTCTCTTCTGAAAAACACAGAATAAGATCTAAATTAATGTAGTAAACTTGACACATAAAATAATATAAATAAATAAAATAAATAATGGTGGACAATCGACACAGCATCATCCAGCCCCAAGCTAAGCAGAGCTTGTGTTATGGATACTAGATGACTGATTGATATACATAATACAATATTATTAAATAGATAGATATTTTTTATTATACATAGAAAACAACCAGAACCAAACATAAGTTATTATGGTTGTACTTTTTCACTTCTTCCACTAGTTCCTATTTTTTGTTTAGTTGAATGTATAACACAATGTCCCCCAATAATTCGTTCTAAGATAATTATTTTGATTCTAAAACAATGTAGTCTATTCCTTCGAGCCATTGTCTATAGTGAATTGACTACCTACTGGCGTCCATTCACTACAGTGGAAAATTGTACACACTTGTCACATTCATCAATGGAATGATACAGTTGATTGGAGTTAAATTGAAAGGAGACGAACCTGTATTGCCAGACAGTATAATTAGCTGGATTCAATTCTACTGCATCTTGGGTAAGTTGCAAAACCCGCTCAGACTTCTCATTGCTTTGTAGAACAGCGCGAAAGTAGTCGTACACATCTTCAACTGAAAATTACAGTAAATATAAATTTAAGTATTTTGTCCAAACTTTTGTAGTTTTCTTTTCTATAGCAGGCTGTCTATATGTCTATAATTTCATGAAGATGATTTCAGATCAGGAAACCTGTGGAGAAATGTTTGAGAACCAATACCTATTAGTATCCACCGTGGTTTTGCACACATTGTTTCTATGTTAGTTTTAAGGTTATTTCTGTCAAAAATGAGGATATGTGTGTGGCACATAGGCTTAGTCTTGGTCTTGACATTTCAGCCCTATCCATTCAGTAGTTTTGTTGTGAAGAAACAACAAACATCCAGCCATCCATACATCTCAACTTTTGTATTTGAATAATGCTCCTATTATGTATTACAATACAAGCTGTTCCGATGCTGTTGAGGAACTCTAAAATGGTGTTGATCGGTAGAACATTTAATTAAAAAGTACGTGCAGTACGTGCTCAGCTCGTATGCAGGTAGGATACGTACATTTTTGGGAGTATGCAATAACAACAACGGGATTGTCTCCATCGTCCTCTTTGACCGGTGTAACGTCGCTCCATTCCGGCCGTTCCTTGTAAGGCAGCCAGTCGAGCTCGTTTCCGCTATCATCAGACATCTTTGCTCAACACTTTCACTACACCAGGATTTTCTAAATCTTTGAACCTCGCCCCTTATCGCAAAGTACAAGAACGATACAAGACGTAAATAACACCAGCTACTTTATACACGGCGGCGGCAGGAAAATTACTGACACAATTAACAACTGCAATCTATAATTAAACACAGGTAAATTTTATTACTCTTGTGTTTGATTTGGAATTTATTTTCTTTTGAGCAAGCAAACACAAAAGAATGGAAAGAACATGAATTTTGAGATCAAATTTTTGTTTGAATTGTCCCACTGTTATGACATTGACAGTGATATTTTTACAATATTGGAAATAAACAGTGACATAAGTACAAAGAGCCAAAACATCGCATGTACGTCATCAATCATCATCATAGATCAAACAATCATCGAAACAGTGCTGCCTGCTGACTAGATTACTTTCGCTAGTTTCGCTCACTGAGCACGGCTATCGATTATTTAAAATTATGCGAGCTTCAAATAAAATGTTGCAGCGAATATTTAACATTAATCAAGTTTCAAATACCTATTTTTGACAAATATTGCTAAAGTTCCGAGATTCCGCTAAGAAAGTAAGTTGGCATTACTGACGAAAAAAAGCCAGATAGTGACATTCCTACTCAGACTAAGGAAGACTTGAAATACCTACGAAAAAACGTGCATACCTAAAGTTAGTCTGGCACAAAGATGGCGGCTTGCCGTAGAGTTGCGCGTATTTTGACATTGAATATCGATAAGTAAGTAATTGAGTTGCACGGAGTTGAATTCAAAATTTTCGAATATGCGTAAGTAGAAGAATAAGTATCTTTAAGCTCTGTTCAGTTTTATTAAGGTTTCTATACCTACGTGATCCGTAACGGGTCATTAGCATTACATTACCCTCCGTCCTATCGTCTAGAATGAATACAAAATACAGGTGTTCCGTTCTCCTGAAACATTTTCAATAAGAGTTTATATAAACAATGTTTCATACAATATTCCCCTACAAAGAATGTGTCGATTGTATAATGAAGTAGCGAAATCCAATGACGTAGATATTTTTGATAAAAACTATTGTAGATTTAAGCGTAGTATAAAAAGATCTTGTAAAGCTATTATTTATTTGTCTAACTAAGTTGATATATTATGTCTTTTTTCTCTTTATTTATGTAATTTTATTATTAATGCATGCAACATTATTGATTTTCTCTGTGTTCACATAATTGATTTCAATCTAGATCAGAATTGTAAATACCATAAGTTTAATGTAAGTAATTTGATTGTTATCTGATTTGTGAATGAATAAATAAATAAAAATAAATAAACGTGTAAACGTTGTACCTTGATGGCGTGTGTGGAAGAGTCTTAGACAATCACTGACCTATCAAGCCCATTCCATCAAAAATTCTGTCCCTGGCACTACACCTTTGAATCTTGGTTCGCGGTGCCTGTCCCTTGTTACGGCTGGCGGAGGCTGCATTCCCTTCGCGCCTCCGGCTTATTATATACACTCTAGGGGCGCCACGCACAAGACCACGTGGAGTCGGGGTACTCTGTGTCGGATCCGCCACTCAAATTGAACTTAATCAACTCTTCCCGGAATGCTCTGTAAAGTTTTTATATTGTTTCTGCATCCATATTTAACGACACACTTTGACCTCTAGCACCGAGGTCATTGAACTTTGGGGTCAAACCGCTGAACCAAACTTGCACCCCTAGTGACCCTCTTAACGATGCCACAAGATAAAAAACATTTGTTAAAACATCTTTCGAAATTTTTCTAAGTCTGAACGACATACTTTGACCTCTAGCGCCGAGGTCATGGAACTTTGGGGTGGATCACCTGAACCAAAGTTGGACCCCTAGTGACCCTCTTTACGTAGCCAAAAAAAAAATACATGTTATATATACGAGGGGCGGCTGATAAGTTCGCGACCTAAGGTACTTAAAAATTACCTACCGTCTTATTACTGATATCACTTATTGCGAGGTTCAGTGGTATATCAGGCTACCCTCATTTTATTTTTTAAAAAAATAACTCAATATTTTGTGGAACATCGAACAACATCATGTCAGCCGATTCTACGAATTCTCGCAATTTCGAACACCGTGCCGTAATAAAGTACCTTGTAAAAAAGGGAAAAACGTCGAAAGACATTTTTGAAGAGATGTCTTCTGTTCTTCAGGATTCTGGGCTTTCATACACGATGGTTAAAAATGGGTACGTTAATTTCAACAAGGTCGAGGAAGCTGCGAAGGCGACCCCCGCCCAGGACGTCCAAAAACGGTAGTGACTGAAGAAAATGTTAAAAAAGTCAAAAAATTGCTACTGGCCGATCGAAGAATTAAATTGTGGCAGACAGCAGAAGAGTTGCAGGTCAGCAAGAGAGGGTTGGAGAAATTTTCCATCAACATTTAAATTTGAAAAAATATTGTGCTCGCTGGGTAACGAAATTGCTTACGCCACTTGACAGAGATCGACGACTCAGACTTGCATGGATTTTTTGGAGTTAGCCGGCGAAAATTTGGACGCAATTTGCGATCGCATCGTGACCATTGATGAAACATGGGTTCGCCAGTATGATCCGGAGTCCAAAAAATAGTCCATGCAATGGATGAAAAAAGGAGAAAGGGCGTCGAGAAATTTAAGGTGGAAAAGTCAGCCTCAAAGCTTATGGCGACTGTTTTCTGGGATAGCGAAGGCATTTTACTAATTGATTACCTACCTAAAGGAACTACGATGATTGGCCAGTATTATGCAAATTTATTGGTTCAGACTGGTCTCGCTATTCTTGAGAAGAGACGCGGGAAGTTACCGCGTGGAGTGCTCTTTTTGCAGGACAACGCGCTTGTCAACCCGGTGCGCGTTGCGAGGCAGCCCCTACGAGACACCGGCTTTTCTGAAATAGACCATCCTCCCTAAAGTCTAGACCTTGCTCCTAGTGACTTTTTCCTTTTTTCCAATTTGAAAAAGGACTTACGGGACCGGAGATTTTCAGGTGACAATGAAATGATAACCGCCGTAAATACACATTTTGAAGACCAAGACAAAAAATATTTTTTTGTTGGTTCAAAAGCATTATACTCCAGATGTGAGAAGTGTATATCACTTGAGGGAGATTATATTGAGAAATAAAAAATATAAAACTTGACAATTCGTTTTTTTAGTACCTTAGGTCGCGGACTTATCAGCCGCCCCTCGTACATAAAAAAATTCGTCGAAAATTTTCTAAGTCCTGCGTCCCGTAAACTCCACCCCAACCAAAAATTCTGTCCCTGGCACTACACCTTTGAATCTTGGTTAGCTTGGTTCAAAGTTGCTGACGCTGCTGTAAAGAATTTTTTTATTTTTGTGTTTTTGGTACTGCGTCGATGAAATAATTCGTTATCGATAATCGATGTTTTCAAAATACCGAACCCTAACTCTATTTACTATGACGAATAATTTTCTCCTAAAATCACATAATATTCATAGTAAAACATTAAATGAATAAAGAAAAGCAAGCGGATCTTTATAAACTTTCCCACAAACAGCAAAATGTTTGAAAATAATAGAAAATGTAAGAAATTTTGAATGAATTCGGTACCTTTCCCATGCAACGTTATATTTTGATGTTTTTTGTTGATTTTCATGCGACAGCCAAACACTCTGCACATACACTTATAAAATGCATTATTCTCCAAGTTTGCACAGTATAAAAAAGCATAATTATCGCCTATTAACTCTAAATTTCCTTCATTTTCGAATAAAAACAAGTCCGGATGACAACTGATGTACTTGTTGTTTACGTTGACAAAACATGGCGACCGGCCGCAGTGGGTGATGGGGTGAGGTATTTTGTGACGTCACCAAAACAATGTTGCCATTTTCAGTCATGATCAAACTGCTGTTGTCCTTTTTTACTCATGATTATCTTCATTAGTCAAAAAGAGATGCCGATATGTCAGTAACTCTGCTTTCGAAATACATCACACTTCTATAACTAACTGTTCGTAACAAGTTCGTATAGATGTTTATGCCAGATCTATATTCCTCTATAATCTAAGCATTCCTAAAGTAAGTAACGTTGACATTCAAATATGTAATGAATGACAAAAAATAATGAAATCGAATTGTCTATGGCTAGTTATATCGCAGAGTGCACGAGAATGGCGAATGGTACACGCTCGATATTTATCGCGATATTTTGATCGTAATCCAGGATAACGATATTTATCGAGTGTGTAGTGAAGCGAATCACGTATCGTGATACGGATCGCTGGATTTCTAGATCCAGAAATCCACGATCTGTATCAAGTATCAGCAGATGTTCAAACCGAGCATCGGGCATGCGAAATAATTTATGTAGTCATCCATTTCTTGGTATTCCCGAATCTGATTTAATAAATTCAGATGTGTATATTTTTCTCTCTGTGTAAACCAATGTTTCGTCCACTTTTTTCCGCTTTGAACGTTTTTTTAATGATAACGCTAATATAATAGCAACGCAAGCTTTATTAATATTATCACTCATAGTTTATAATATTTGGACCAAATACGAAACGAACAATATGAAACGCACAAGTGTACTCAATGAAATTTACCGTCGTACTGACGCGTTTCGTATCGTATGTGTAGTATACCAAAATATTACTTGATAAATATCACGTCAAATATCACGATAAATATCGAGCGTGTAGCATTCGCCAATGCAGTTTTTGGCGGGACCCGATATAGGTAATATCGGTGGCTCGATACTTATCACTTGATATTTTATCCTGTGATATTGCGTATCACTCGATAAAATATCACGTGATACTCAGAATTTGGCTCCCAGTTCTCTTCTCGGCCGCGTTAGGTAGGTAGGTAACTAAAGTCAAGAAGTCAAGTAGGTACTAGAGTATGTATTAAGTATGTCTAGGTATGTAGTGTTCTTTCGTGTCTCGTAGGTACCTAAGATGTAGATAAGCCTCCTTTCACTTGTTTTACACACACTGTTTCATACCCCTACAAGACCCCTAAGATGAAGCAGAATACCTTCCTCTCTTAATTCCTCATGGAGCGTTTTGGCCATTTTATTTTTAGCAAGTTTAATTTTCGTGCAGCAAGGCTATAATAAATATTGTAGGATTAAAAATTATATGGGTAGTATTAGAACTATCTATCTTACACTAAGTACTAACTACTAATTATTCATTATTATTTTTATTCATTAGTAGGTAACGTTGTTTATGCTAGGATCATGGCCGTAGGGAGGGGGGGGGGGGTTTGGGGTTCAAACCCCCCCCCCCCCCCCCGAAATGTTGAGGCACCGTTAAAAATCAAACTTGAATAGGTAAAATTTTCTCGGATACGTACTCGTATGTGGAAAGTGCGGCTTACTTTAAATAGCTATTCTCTCTTAAAAACACAAAAAGTTTTTCGTCTCATTTCGTCTCCGATTAACAACAGCGCGCAATTTAAATCGTTAGATACGCCCTTTCCGCAGTGAGTCCGGGCCACGTTGTTGCAAAGTTAAGGTGAGCCAGCTCGCACAGTTGGAATCAGTGTAGATCGAAGCACAGTGTTATCCGGACGTGTTAAAACCAATTGTAACTGCCAATTTTTGCAAGAAAAGTTTCACAAAATGCCATCGTGTGTGTTTCGGAAGTGTAAAAACAATTCTACAAATACAAACAAAGCTAAAGGTGTAACATTTCACTCGTAAGTATTGCGATTAAATAAAAAACTTTTATCATTCCGCGATCTCGATAACAAATATAATGGCGAGTGCACGAAAAAGATAGTAGGGTTTGCAAATAATGTGGGAGAAAAAGAGATGACACTTTTTTCTCAGTACGCTTGTTATGTATAGATTGCACACGCACGCATTCAAGGACAATGACACAATTTTTGGTGTCAGGGCGTATCTGTGGCGGAGGGGTGCGCTCGCGCACCATGCCATGCGATTCCTATTGTGTATCTATATATACATTGTACTGTATGTAAGCACTTAAATATTTCTTTAAATTATTCTCTTTTGAAAACTCAAACTTTTTTCGACAAAATTCGTCTCTACATTTTAAATGAGCTGGGTGCACGCATCGCATTCATTTACGGCCGATTCCAGCTAGGCAGGCAGATCACGACATTACTTTTAATTTTATAAATCAATAGACCTATTTTGTTGTCGTTCCGTATTTGAATTGCTTTCTCCGTTTACTGTCATGTATTTATTTATAACATACTTTTTTAAACTATTTAATAACGGCCGAAAAGGTCACAAAAAATTTCGCGGCTCGCTCCGCTCGCCGTTAATTCGGAATTATTCTAAGCTTTTTAACAACCTTGCGAAAATGCCACAATTTCTCGAAAATTTTCAGAGGCCGCAAACACAACAAAATATCGGCGGTCACTCCACTCACTGTTATAATTTTGGCTCTAAAAGTTTCAGGGTTCGCTAATCATAATCTTTTGTCACTTTTGATTCTATTTTATAGATCATCCGAAAGGTCGCACAAAAAATTGCGGCTCGCTTCGCTCGCCGTTCATTCTGAAGCCTTTCTTACAATCTTGTTACAATCTTGTTACCTTTGTTACAATCTAATAGTTTTAGCATTACGCGGGAACAAAGAAATCGTCTACATACGTACATTATGTAAGGTGCCATGCCAACCTCATATCATAACCCTCCTCAGTTGATAGTTGGGTAAATAGTAGTAAGTCGTTTTAATAGCAACACATTTATTGGACAAACTAGAATAATTTACACTAGCTTAGGTACCTAATAAATTAAGAGGAATCATTGATGCTACTTAAGTCTAGGATAGATAATCGTTATCTACCAAGCGTAATTCAATCCGAGTCCGTTGGAGTAGGTCATGTGAGAGACTGCTGGAGCAGCCGAGTAGGCTACTCCTAGAAGACCACCTGCTGTTGCAACCTGGAAAATTCAAAAATATAAGCAATATAAGTCGCGCGATTCTACGATACTTGTCGCGAGCAAGGCAAGATTAAACAACTTGCATGAAATCTATGTTTAAAGTGACCTACCTATAGCTAGATAAATATCAATAGAGGATACTGTTTGCATTTCAGTTCTGGTCCTGGTAAAATTCCGTGTCATTATTATTATAAACTACACGTCACACAGAGTGTGTTTTAAAAGATTTTTACATAAATACCTAGTACTTAGGTACCTACATTTTCATTCAACAAACCACCATCTTAACGGGGCCATTTACCCCATAGATAGCTCTTATGGTACGGTACCTAAGCTAGGTCATAAACACATTATACGAATTATGTAGAAATGATTACAAGTGTTTAGGTACCTACCTTAGCATAAGGCGAGACACCAACGTGTGAGACCAACGGCGAGGCAATAGGGGCTCCAAGACCGACGTGTGAGACCAGAGGGGATGCGAGGCCCAGTCCTCCGTAGGTTGCTACGCCAGGGTTGCTCACGCGCACATCAGATTTACGAACGCTGGAGAATGGAGTGTCGATTGCCTTGCTGTAGGTGGAAATCTGGAAGAAGTTAATAGGTTGAGATAAAGGATACCAATTAAGCTACCGTAGTTTGTTCGCAACAGTCTGCAGTCAGCTCAATAGTTTCAAGAGTAAATACTAGTTTTTATTAAGTCAATGTGTAATCAATTCGTAACTGTGGATTATTGCACGCAGCATCTTTACAAAAACTCAAAACAAGCAGAGCATTCTTGACCAGATGACGATACGAGTATCTTAGTTTGGGCGACCGACGACGTAAGCTTAGCGCTATGTACGCTTAAGATTTTCCTGGGATGACGGATTTACCTACTTAATTCAGAGAATAAACCTTACTCGGACTTAGCATGCTGCTGTAACACGGCCGACGACGGAAAAAGCTTTTACAGAACACGCCCTATGATCCGTTGCTTTCTTTCAACTGCCCAATGTAGGTAGGTATCAAAGGTACATAAAATAATATAAATTGAGACGTGTTCGAAACTTTAATGCGCGCTTTATCATTATCGGTCGGTATAGGTACCTGAACGAAAGTATGGTGTGGGTAGACACTTACTCTTTCAAAGTCTTACCTGTCCAAGGTTGTAGGGTGATCTCAGGATGTTCGACTGGTGTGAAGCTATGGCCGGCTGCGCGGGGTAGGAGCTGTAGGGATTATACCCCCCATACGCATAGGGTGATAACAATCCACCGGCGTTGACTGCCGCCACGCACGCCAGGAGAAATACCTGGAAAATAGGCATAGAAATTTTATGCAAAAGAGAAATTACTGATAAAGGGCACAGGTAGGTAAGGCAATAATAAAAATCCATAGGTAAAGCAAGAACAGGGATTGTTGCACAGGTAGGATGGTAATGATAATACATTTTAGGTATGATAGATATATTTCTTTTTCACTTCTTTCACAAGAAATTCTTTTTTATAATATTTAACTGTATGAAATTTTTAAGTGCTTATTTTCTAAGCCTATAGAAATAAAGTTATTGTTTCTGAAAAAAGCTCCCGTAACCTTCTGACCCGCTGTAAGATTATGCATGTAGTATGAAGATGACCGCATCAAGATGAGATGCTACGAAATTCGCTACGAAGTGCTACGAGAACGGGCTTGTTTAAATCTATATAAAAAGCTTTAAAATTAATCATAAAAATTACGAAAAGTATAAATAATCCACTTACTTTTACTATCATGATTCTTGTTGTATCCTCAAAGCTCAGCTGAGATATGTTTGGTGTTAGGGCGCGGTCGGGCTTTTATACCGAGGTTTGATTGAGGTACCTTAGGTACCTAACCTAGGGCTTGTGTGATAGCGATATTGTGGCATAATGTATGTGCATTTATTGTATTGCCAACCTCACATAATTAAAGACCATTAGCACTTGCAAGATAGACAGAACGTTAACATTACTAGGTAGGTACGTATATTCTCTGCTAGAGCTTGTGCCTTGGAGATAGTAAGTAGGTACCAACAGAAAACTAAACCGCTGAATGTTGAAACACTTAGTAAGAATTTTTTATCACATTAAGATCATGCATTTAAGCTATGCCATAGCTTTGCAACATTTTTCTTAGCAACTGACTTTTAAAAATAGGTAGGTAGTCCAATCGTGTCTTAGTGTAGCAATCTATCGATTATAATTATAAAGTAAACAAAATAGTCTACTTCTCTAAGTAAAACTTTTAGTCAATCCATGGTAAAACTTAGGTTATTATTATTAATTAGGTATCAAAGATCCTAGCACTACATTCCGATAACTATCTTATGTGTTTTATCTGTCCGTCCCGGATGATTTCGTCAAGAAAGAATAGGTACCTATGTATTAATTTTATGATCCAGAATCTCATTATTGGTACATAGCACCGCATTAAAGCTAATAATTTAACTGACTCTAATAAATTATTATTTTAATACTATCCATAAAAAATGCACCTGAAAATTTTAAGTGTTGGGTAGGTACTAAAGTAATATTCTATCTCGTCGTTCGGCAGTCAATACCGCGAACGTGACATTTTTGACGAAAACCTTTTTTTTATTTTATTTGATTCTACGCATACAAATACGCAATCCTGCATAAATATTTTGGCATAAAGTTGTCCCGATCCTTATATTTTACGAGTTATACAATACCGCGAACGTGATTTAGCGCCAATAAAACCGCAAATATGACAATTTCTCACTGCAGCCATTTCATCCGCAAGAGCGCGATACGCGACGTTGTAATTTCTGGGTAAGTTTTTAATTTTAGTTAAAGTATTTTTAATATACTTTTTTTTTAAATACCTGGTTTAATAGGCGGTTACTTAAATAAAACTTTAAGTGTAAGCCTATTTCATAAAACACTATGTAAAAAAACTATTCCAAAAATAAGTTCGTATTCTCGGTCTTGACTGACCACGTTTTTTGCAGGTTCGCGGTAATTCTTATTTAGTAATGACTATAATCATACCTAACGATTGTGTCTTGTAGTAAACTTATGGCTTTATTTGGATTATATAATAAATAGCGGTTATTTTTTACAGCGTGATGAAAGAATCATCAGGCGATGAAAATATTCTAAAGGACATGGGGATGATTATAATGTTGCTGAACAACACTATTTATTGAATCAAATAGAAATCGAGCTTAAAGAAAATTTTCTATTTGGTACCTTCATGCGAATCAAAAATGCTTAGAATAGATGTCAGTCTCAGTCACAGCCTGCAAACCTGGAAGTATCGACACAGCTCTCCTTTACGGATTTGTATCTTCAGTCTCAGTAAATTTTTGTTGTCACTCAAGTAGAACAGCAGTCTCTGATTAGTCCATCGTCTGCCTACCCTAGATCGTCATGCCTTAGTTAAAGCCTCCATACCTAGAACTCTCGGATCACCCTTTAACATCTCATCAGCCTTCATTGGCAGTCGACTCTCTACAAAATCTCTCCGAATTACCCAGAAATATAGCCTCTGCCGCGGCTTGAAGACGTGGCAACTAATGTACAGACAAATATTCCATCTCCGGTAGTTTCTTCTTCTTTAAATTTATCGGGATGATTAGAGAACATCTTCATTAAAAAATCGTCGCGGCCGAAAAGAGACAATTAGAAAGTATAATTAATTAAAGCAAATCCTGTTTAGGATTTCGAAAAGAAGATTCTAGATAATAAAAGAAGTAAGAGATTGGATTGCGTTGTATATAAGATGCAATCTTAAAAGAAGAATTAAAGTGCCGGGACATAACAGAAGAAGGTAGGAATAAACATTTTGAAAGTATTTGGACTTAACTGTCAAATTTATGGTTGATGTCAAGTCACCAAAACAAAACATTTACAAACAATTTTTCATAAGATTTTTATAAAGTCTTTGAACTACTTCGTCAATATATTAAAAATTGTCAACAGAAAATTCTATGGTTTTAATTTTATATCTAGAACAAAACCGCGAATATGATAAGATTTTACCAAAAATAGTTGGTAAAAACCGCGAACGTTACTTTTTCTTCCAAAATACTACCATAACATTGAAAAAACATGTATTAATACAATAATAACATAATAGAGTACGTAAAAATACTTTAATTAATATGATTCGTAGGTTTACAGTATTATTTACACGTTTTTTTCGTCTCCTGTAAATTTTGTTGAATGTTAGATACGTTCGCGGTATTGACTGCCGAACGACGCTATATCTTTCTCAATAGGTTTTCGCGGACAAGAACAGGTAAGTATAGGTAGGCATTCGATCTGAGTCAGAAATAAGACAATAGTAGGTATGTAGGTATATTTTTATGGGCATAGCAAGTCCAGTTCAAGAGTGAATTTTGTTAGCTTACAGAACAACATGTCATAGTCATTCATACATGACCCAGTACCAAAGATCATGACATCGTTTTATGAAGCTAATACTCATTACTCATGACACACTTCACTGAATCCTGTTAGCTGACCCTCGCGACTGGCTCCTAAGTGGAAAACTTAATCGAAATCCATATAAGGATTGATAAATCGGTGCAGAACTTAAATTTTATTTGCCTACATTAGATTAGTTAGAGTAGACGTCAATGCGGTAAAAATAAACTATAGTAGGAAGATGGATCTGTAATGCAAGATGATTGATCGTGATTTAACTAGCCGAAGTCATTTGGTTAATTTTTCAAAATTATGATGTTATGTCTTTGATTTTATGCTTATCTTGGGGCTAATTGCTGTTTATTTATTTATTGAAAAAACAGTAGTTAGCTTACAGCCTAAAACCAAAGCACTAACTACGCTAAATACACATTATAAGTAAAATTAATGAAAAAAACACAAAAATTCTCTTAAATTATACTTAATAATAAAACTAAACAGTAAGCAACATGTAAAAAAAATAAAATAATGGAGAAACAAATATAAGATTAGCAAAAATTAAACATTCAAAAAACATATTTCATTTAAAAGTAAGATATGATCTAAGGCATAAATAGATATGACTTAGACTATCGTTAAATATGTCGACATGTTGGAACTCCTGTACAAAACCATTGAGTACTCGTAGTATGAGAGCTCTAGGTGTGGGTGCGTTATTGGCGTGTCTCGTGCGTGCCGCCATGCCGGCGCGGCGGCTGCGCAAATAGCCGGTGAAACCTGCGTCCGGCTCTGCAGTAGGTACTTGTTAGGGACGTATGGATTGTCCATGGATTGTGCTGTGTGGATTGTCCAGCATTATTTGTTACCTCTATGTGGCCAGTCCAAAATGTAACTTACAAAACAAGCTTTTTAGAAACAGTTTAAATTAGGTACCACTTTTATCTAGATGACCACCAATGTTGCTAGAGATGGTGGTGGCTACTGAGAATGAATACATTCCCAAAGCCACCATTTTTTTCCATTTCCCACCAGTGGTGGCCCAGATTAGGCATTTAGATTATTGCATAGTTAAGCAGGTACCTGATGATAACAGATAAGAGCCAAAAGCCTATACGGCTCTCATCAAGGCCTAACCCTAACCACTTGACAGGTAAAGGCTAGCATATGCTCGATGCATAAGCTAAGAGTACCACATCTATACTAATATTACGAGATTTGATTGTTTGTTTGAATTGACTAGGCTCCGAAACAAGAGGGCTGATTTAAAAAATTCGTTTACCGTTAGGATCGTAAAATTTTCCCTGATGAACAAGCTATAAAAACTTTTTAATAAAATTAGGGATCCGCATGAATATTAAAATTTTTGTTAGGTAAATACCCGTGAGATGCCGGGGCGGACCGCTAGTACCTACTAAAGAAAAAATGTTCCAGTACATAGGTATAAATTAACCATAACATGTTAACTACGGTTTAAACTGTCAATTACAATTAATTGCGTGCAGGTGCAATAAAAGTCCACACGCGCTAAAATTTGTAGCAGAAATTCATTTCATTCCTTTTTATTAGGTAGGTACCTACCTACCTATACGGTATGCCCATAGCTACGTACGTATCTTAGGTAACATGAATAGTTTAGTCTGGTTCAATACTAAGTACCTATACACGTACCTACGAAGATGCAGACTTTATAAATATAAAGATACATTTATTAGATATATTGTATGGGTATGAGACCTAGATTAGGAAACCATTCGATTAGCTCAGACTTACACTTAGGTATGTACAAACTTATATATTTTTTATTTACCCTTGTTAACAAAGAAAATTACAATTAAAAAACTAAATTAGAACACAATTCAATGTAAATTGGTATTATCAATAAATTGTACTTAGTTCTGTATTTTTTAGGTACCTACCGACCTACTTATACCTAAAAGACTAAGGTAACTTTCGGCCTGTTCTTTGAAAAGTCCGATAACCTAGCTTTGACATTAAATTTTATCATACCAACACTAAACAACCTTAGGTTGAACCTTCTATTGAAGTCATTTGACCCCACCCATTCCGTCATTCCAACTGCCTTCGTAGGCATTAGAGGCAATTTGATCTCGTTTATTTGTGTGTGTTACACGAGACCATGGACCAGTCAGATCAGAAAATAGACTAAGACCAACGATATTTATTAAGGCTTAAAGCTGCTTCAAGATCAGACTTTAAGCTATTTTAAATCACTGCATTGCCCAAGAACCTTACAAAACTCAACCATTACACTGCAGTTTTCGGATTCTTGGTTTATGCAGTAGGTGGATATCTAAAGAATTCATTGAAGAATGTTCCTTTTACGGCATCTTCCATACGACATTCTGCTTTAGCTGACGTTCTTTCGTTCGCACGTCGTCGGTTCCGCCTCTTCTTACTATTCTACTTCCACCTCTATTAAAATGATAGCTAGTTAAGTTTAGAAAACCACTTTAGATTAAATGTAGCTAATTAGATGAGTTATTAGGGCGAATGGTCATGGTGGTGTCACAAAGTAATCTAGGCATAGCTACTAATGCCAAGGTTCCGTCATTGGTCTCTTAGCTCTTTTGCAAAACTAACGTAAACCATGAAATCAATAAACCTTTTGGTGCTCCTCGGTATATTTCAAGTAGACAGTGAGAGCTGGTATTCAGCAACAGTCGTTGAATCTCAGGAACCTTCTGGACTAGTCAAGGAAAGCATCACAAATTACTTCCAGGAGACACTACTACCAATAAGACGAAGCGAAACTCCTCAAAGTGAAACTAAATATAATGATTCGTGGTATTTTAAGAAACGAAAAATAATTACAAACGGTTGGAAACCAATAATGAAAAAGAATGAAAATAACGTCGAGACAAAAATCAAAAAGATCAGGAGAAAACTTTCAAAAGTACCCCGTAAACATGGGAGATTTAACAAGACTAGAACCAGGTTCTTGGAAGTTTTTGAAGTGGTGGAGTTTGATCATGTGTCTTGCACGTCTAGCAGCGGACTTGAGGGGTCGTGTCTTCATGAGATCGAGTGTCAAAGTTCTGGGGGGATCGCTATGGGGTCATGTGCTGATGGTTATGGTACTTGCTGTGTTAGTAAGTTGAATTATCTTTACCTTCCATAAAGAAATCCAATTCTATCGTGGTGCAGCTCTAAGCTAATAGCCAGTTATGAACTAGCGATGTTGGATGTTGCTGCTTCGATTTCCGCTAGCCCGCAAAATGTTGCTTGTCTGTCACCGGATGCGGAAAGCGGATTCAATTTATTTTTAAAGTGACACTTTACAGATCTCCTAGTTTGTGACAGCATGTCCTCAGCTGCAGTAGGATGGTTCACAAACCCAGATTTTCCCCTGCCTAGCACAGAGAGATTATCCTGTGCTGTCACCATTAGCAAATATTCGGAAGATGTTAGTCAAATACGCCTGGATTTTACTAGTTTTGAGGTGAGTTGTGCAGTCTGATCTGAGGGGGCAGTTCCTGTTGTACCTAAGTAATAAATAAATAAAGAACGTGATAACTTCGCACTTTTCGAGAAGGAAACCCACGAAAAGCAGCAGTTAAAAACCTGCTACGGCAAGGGATAGGCAGGTACCTAACCTACATACGAAACCATTCAATTATCCAGTTATTTAATTGTCATAGTCCCAAGTTTTATTACATTGCATGATGCAGGCATAATTTATTTGACTGGTTTATTTGCTGAGCTCAATCTAGAAATAAGTAGGTCAAAGCCTTCGAATTATTATCTGCTTGCCTAGAACGTTTACCGTCTTTTATTGAGACAGATCTAAAGTACCTACTATAGAGAAGTTTTTAGCACTTACCTTACAATTTATTTTAGTTGCTACCACCGACTGAAGGGAATTGCCAGCTAGACCAATTCGTGGTTTCCGGACAAAACATTAATAACGTCGTACCGATTTTGTGCGGCATCAATACAGGACAACATTGTAAGTATTACCTGATTCGTCATTATTAAGAATAAGCAAGTAAATAGTCCTGAGGAATCTGAGGATAGCCGTAATGCGCGCCGCCCGCCGCCGCCGCCGCCGCGCCGCCGCCGGCCGGGACTTAGGATCTACTAGCGCCACCACCTACTTTATGTTATTATTCTGTTTAACAAAGGAATTTTCAAAAATCCTTCGTCCAGTTTGTGATACCTATCATAAGCTTTTTTTTAATGCCTCTGTAATAGTTTTATTCTATTTAGTTTAGGAAGAGATACGAAAATAGATTTTGGTGGCCACCAAGGGCAACTTAAAAAAAACTTAAGAAAATTCCTTTGTTAAACAGAATAATAACATAAAGTAGGTGGTGGCGCTAGTTTAGGTGCTGTATGCGCCTTAAGTACCTACTACCCCTTTAACTCAGGCTATGGATGACGTAACTTCGTAAGAGTCGACTTGTGGATCCTTTTAGACAAAGGGCAACAGTTTCTTTTGTTTATTAAACACCTACGGTCACCAATTCGCAAACCAAGCGTGGTAATGGCAAACCCTACTTGTTTAGGAGAGGATCTTTGTGATTGGAGTTCTGAGGAAAAAGTCGTTGCCGTCGCGTGATCATCATTAAGTCTTACAGTATTTTTTTTTTACAGTGTACATTGAAGTTGGTCAGACTTCAGGCCCTATTTACTTTTCTATACAGACTGAAACCGCAGAAAACAGGCTCTTTTCTATAAAGGTATGTAGATATTTCGCTTACCTGCATAAGTAGTCGAAGCTCAATGGGACGATTGCCCTCCATAGACATTTTTGCACATTAATGGCGCCCTTTATAAAAGTTTCTACTTTCGTACACGTATAAGCCTTGTAGATGGAGAATGGATTGAGGATGGAGATAGCATGATATCTCGCTTAGATGATATTTAACCAAATGTGATCTGTTTATGAGCTTGTGTGATTTGATTGCGCATAAATGCAGTATTTTGTAAGACAGCCTATGTCCTGCTAGCAAATTTTCCAAAGCAAATTTTGCAAATTTTCCTTTGTCCTGCAACCACAGCAGCCAACGGAGATTAAAAGATTAAACCGACAGTAGGTATAACATACCTACATACATACTTACCTGTATGTAGGTATAATATTTCGGCCTGAAACGAAGTATTATATCTTTATATCGTTTCAGAATCGAATTATTTCAAGTAGGTACTAATTATGTCTAGGTTCTTTTTTCCGTAGAAGAACTTTGCTCCACGTTGACTTACTCTACCTATTATGGACCAATACCTACCTTACCTATACCTACCCCAGATAACATAATACTAGCCTATAGCTACCTACATACTTAAAAGACCTCTTCCTCAGGTAACCCAGTTGACTCCATCAGACGAATTAACTGCACCACCGGGCTGCTTGCAGTACTTCACAGGACCCGAGGGTTCCTTGGAATCCCTCAACTATCGGGACCAATCTGATATCGCTATAACGAGGTCTGCTAGCTACTTGGTAAGTTGCTTTGTTTTTAGAATAGAATAGAAAATATAACTTTTTAGCAGTGTGTTTAAAGTTGTAAATCTTTCATGATCTTTAAATAACATTACCACACACATGGCTGTGTGCGAAATACGTGGATACAGGATGTTTGGTGCTTAGTTTACCAAAATAAAATGGGATTTAGCTTTTTAATTTCGTTCAAAACGTTCAAAGTTAAGCGTTTAACGCTTAACTTAAATACCTAATTACCTATTTAAAAAACTAGCTACGACATAAAAACTAGCTATTGCTTTTTATCGCCTCCCTAAGTTTATCCCTTCATTGTAATTATGATAGAAGCGTACATCCATTTTAAAATAAAACACAAATTTGGAGGCCATCATTTCGGCACACGATGCGCCAAACTACTCTTTCATACTTAATCTGACCAAATCCGTTATAAAGTGTGGTTCATCGTCTTTGAATTGAATTCTTATTACAACGCTATCAAGTCTAGTAACAAACAACTAGGTATATATTTTTGTTTCAGAACAATCTCAACTACGCTATGTGTATAGAACGAGAGCCTGGCTCTTGCAGCGTCACCTACACTGCTGGATACATACAGATAGTTAATTACGACTCGGGTATGTTGGTAGATCTACGGAGGCAGAACAGAGTACAGTTTGACGATAAGACTTCTCATTTTTGTATGAGATTTGGTACAGCGACTATAGATATTTTAGTTCCATGGTCACATGGCTTGAACCACGCTACTCGCATACAAAAATGTCAAGATAAATAATAAATAATGCTGGACAATCCACACATCATCACCTAGCCCCAAGCTAAACAGAGCTTGTGTTATGGGTAGGTAGGTACTAGAGGACTGATACATGATGCAAATATTACATAGATAGATATTTTTTTTTTATTATACATAGAAAAAACGACTACAACATTCTGAACAAATATCTGCAGATCGTACAAATATTTGTCCCGAGGCGGGAATCGAACCTGTAACCTGCTGCGTCGCGTCGACACCTGTGGCGCGGTGGGCGAAGGTCCGCCTGCGACGCAGGAGGTTGCAGGTTCGATTCGATATTGTATTATGTGTATCAGTCATCCAGTACCCATAACACAAGCTCTGCTTAACTTAGGGCTAGATGATGCTGTGTGGATTGTCCGGCATTATTTATTATTATTTTTTATTTATTTATCACTAATTTATTTTATTTTACTAGACGGTCTACCCGTGATACCTCCTGGGCAGGCTGGAGTGGAGATATTCAACTGTCCCAGCGACTGGTTGCTCATTTCGGCCGTGAGATTATGCGGCGATCGACTCAACGACGGTTCAGTTATTCAGGACTTTTCGCTTAACGCTCCTGTAACAGGTGACTATTACTCTTTTGCTTATTTTACTAGCGGTTTGCCCCAGCTTCGTACGGGTATAACAAAAATGTAATTTTCAAACAGATCCCTAGCTTTTTTTGTAGTCTTGAATTTTTCAAATCGGTCCAGTTTCGGAACATATTCAATTCAAACAAACAAATCTTTCCTCTACATAATGTATAGATAAAAAAGGTCTTAAATTCTACATGCGTCATATACCTTTTTTATATTGATTGGATTGGATAGATACTTAGACGGGTGTTCCTCCATCTATACTGTATTCTGTATTTAGTAGTATACTTACTATACATATAATAATATGTATATTATATGTATAGTAGTGATTAGTTTAGCAGAATAGGGAGAGTTCCAAGAGCACGCCATATTTTTAAAAAACAATGCAAATTAACAGCAATAGAATATTTTCCTGGAGCAGAAAGGGACCAAAAATAATGATTACCTAGAAAAAAATATAGTAAGTTGTCTATGCCTACTAATTAATTTAAAACGTAACGTCTCATCATGGTATTGGGTGCAAAAAACGCTGCTGTATAAAAAATAAAACTGAGATTTTTATTAAACATAAGTTTATTGAATTATTTATTGTATATAAATAAGAAAAATGTCCAAAATCTACTAAATGCAGTCTTTATTCAACTGAATATTGAACCTTTGGTATGTATTAAATAAGTAGTGTAAAGAGTGTACTTTCTCTACTTATATATCGTTCTCAGGGCGGTTTCAATAAAAGTTCGGTGCACGATTGAAATACAGTTTATATTAGATAGACACAGTAAACAAACAATACACGATAGATTGGTAAGTAAAACAATGACAAAAACTTATAAGAAAATCACGCGCGCTCATTACGCACGGCGCGCGGGCTGTCGCTCGACTGGCGCGGCGCGGTTAGCCTCCTTTGGCGGGGGTAAGGAACACGAAGGACTAGAGAACGCAATGTCCGGAAAGGACTAGGCAACGCGAACTCCAACTCCTACGCAGGTACTTAGCGCGTTCGTTCGTCAAAACCTATTGAGTGATTGCTACATCCTCCCCCTCTGACCGAGACTCAGCGTCCCGCGTCTTGGTCAGCTATTCAAGATAGCGTTTCGGCCTACCTCGCTTCCTTTTTTCATTGACGGGCGGCTGCACGTCGCCCACGAATGGGGTCAACTGGGAGACGTGGTACCTACCTACAGTTTCCCCGTTACTAGTCCTTTCTAGGATATACGTGGTGTAACTAACGGCTTCCCTAACCCGATAAGGCCCGTCCCTACGAGGTATGAACTTTGGCGTCTGACCGCTAACCGTATCGTTACTGCCCTGGGTCTTCAGTAGGACAAGATCGCCGGGGTTATAGTCCGGGGCAGGGCGACGAAATTCATCGGCATAACGTTTCTGAGTGGCTTGAGCCTTCTCGTGTATTTCCCGCGCTTCACACAACACGTTAGAGATTCGACGGAGAAAAGGGGTAAGGTTTGTCACGGCATTGTCGCTTTCCACTATGGCACGCATGTCCGTGACGACGTCGGCAGGTGCACGGATTTCCCGTCCAAAGGTAAGATATGCTGGCGAATATCCGGTACTGCTGGTTGTGGCGGAGTTCAACCGGATTGGCCTGCGGATGATAAACTGGTGATAGGGACTGAGTAATGCCAAACGAATGGCACACCTGTTGCATAACCTCGCTGATAAATTGGACCCCATTATCACTCACGACTCGCCTAGGCACACCATATCTTAAGAATACCTCGTTGATCAGGCTCTTCGCGCAGTCTGAGCTGGTAGCGTTTTGTAGGGCGAATAGTTCAACCCATCTAGAGCAAGTATCTTCCAAGATCAGAATCCATTTGTTTTTATCGGCTGTCTCCGGGAGCGGCCCGAAAAGGTCCACAGCGACGACTTCAAAGCGGCGGTTGGTAGCGGGGGTCTGCAGTAAACCGGCTGGTTTTCTGTTGTCGGCTTTGTATCTCTGGCATTCGACGCACTTCTTTAAGTAAGCCATGACAGTCTGCCTCATACCAGACCAGTAATATTTAGACTTTATGCGATCTAGGGTTCGCTCCACGCCTAAATGTCCTGCCGTCGGGGCGTCGTGGTAATCCGCTAGGACACCGTCGCGCTCATGCTCCGGTACGACCAGGCACGCTGTTTCCTCCTCGCATTCATCTGGTCCATATCTGTATAATACACCGTCTGATAACACGAATCCTCGGTCGGACCAACCCCTCCCCCTAAACGGATCGTCCGCGGATTCCAGGTCCTCAATGATCTTACGCACTTCTGGATCCTTGAGCTGATTCTCACGAACATCCTTGGAGCTCCTTGTTGGGATATTGACTTCTGCGAGACCCAGGTCGCAGTCGGCTTCGTCAATACAGGGCGGTCGTGAAAGCGTATCGGCGATAGCGTTCGCTTTACCGGGTATATATTCGATACGTAGGTTGAATTCCTGTAACGTCAGAGCCCATCTGGCTAGGCGGCCACTGGGTGACTTCACGGTCATAAGCCATCGCAGAGGTTGGTGGTCGCTCTTTATCACAACCTCTGATCCCTCGATATATCCGCGGAATTTCATTACAGCCCACACCACTGCAAGTGCTTCCCTTTCCGTCGTATTATAATTTCGTTCAGCACTATTTAGCATCCTGCTCGCATACTCGACCGGTCGTTCGTCGGGACCCTCCCCCTGCATCAGCACTGCTCCAAGGCAGAAACCACTGCTATCGGTTCTCAGCGTGAATGGTTTTGACTCGTCTGCCTGCCGCAGTATCGGGGCAGTAACCAACAGATGTTTGATGCGGTCGAAGGCTTCTTGTTGCTTCGAGGTCCATGTCCAGGTACTGTCCTTCTTGAGCAATTCCGTCAAGGGTTTGGAAACCTCGGCGTAGTTTGGTATGAAACGCCGGAACCAGCTGGAGGTCTGCAGGAAGGTCTTCACATGTTTGGTGTTCTGCGGAGCGGACATGTTGGCGATGGCCACGGTTTTCTCGGGATCAGCTTTTATCCCACCCGGAACGATCACATGGCCTAAAAACTTAACAGATTCACGTGCGAAACAACTCTTCTCTCGGTTTATCCTGAGGTTGTACATCTCGAGTCGGTCAAACACGGCGTTCAGATCTTCTATGTGCTTAGGAAACGTTTCAGAGAGTATGATGATGTCGTCTAGGTAGGCAAGCAGGGACACGTTTGCCAGTTCTTTCCCCGACTTAAATCGGTCCATCAGTCTTTGGAAGGTGGCTCCAGAATTGCGAAGCCCCATCGGCATCCTTTTAAACCTATGACAGCCCAGGGGACTAACAAAGGCCGTCTTATCTCTGTCCTCCGGTTCCACAGCAATCTGAAAATATCCTGACCGTAGGTCACAGGTGGTCATGAAGCTGCTGTTCTTCGCTGCGTGTAGGACATCCTCGATACGTGGGAGCGGGTAGCGGTCGGGCTCGGTAACAGCGTTCAGCTTTCTGTAGTCTACACAGAGCCGGACGCCCCCATCTTTCTTAGTCACGAGTACCACGTTTGCTGCCCAAGGCGAGTCGCACTCCTCTATCACGTCGGCATCCAGCAGTTTCTGTAACTCTTGGTCCAAGATCGCTTTCTTTCCAGGAGACATCCGGTAGGGGGGGCAAGCGATCGGTTCCTGCTTCTCGTCTACCTTCAACCGATGAGTAGCGTACTCTGTTGGTGGCCCTTCCTTCGAAAAGCGATCGGCTCTCCTCACCAACAGGGCGTTCAGTTGTGTGCGCTGGTCATAGTTCAGGTTACTGCCCTCATCGTCTCGCAACGTCAGATTGGATACGTCCGCCTTCATCAGCCCCATATGGCTGCCAACGGGTAGTTGAAAGTGCGTTATGAACGGGTGCCATATTTCAGGCACTTCGTTAACGCTCCAAACGCTTCGTGGTAAATCCAACCTAATACCTGCATTCATAATAAAATCTCTACCAAGTAAGGTTCGCGTATTCGCGTCTGGCAACACTAAAAACTTGGTAGGTATGGAACGGCCTACTAAGGTGACATTGACGTCACATTCCCGCGCGGCAAAAACTCTTTGGGAACCATCAGCCAATCCTATCGTTCGGGAAGCGCTAGTGAAGTCTACGTTCGCGCCTAGAAGCAAGCCGTATAGCATAGGGCCGGCGATACAATGGGTAGCCCCGGTATCTAAGATGGCTACACCCTTATGGCCTACTACCTCTATCTCTACGAGGGGACGCGAGTCATCGTTTTCTTGCATATGTGCGATACAAAAATCCGAGTTACTTGTGCTAGGTGCACTCGTGCTAGGGGCACTCTTATTTGCCGCGTTTTTACATTTTTCACACTTGGAACGCACGACTCCCGGCTGACCACATCCGTAACAACGTATTTGCGCGCCGCCGGCGCCGTTGCTGTTGTTCGATTTAGGACTATCTACTACTTTGTTAGAATCTTTTTTCTCGACACGGCGGCAATTTTCAGTCGTGTGGCCAAAGAGTTTACAATAATTGCATTTGGGTCGGACGCGTCCCAAACCCTCGCCGCCGCCGTCGCCACTCTTACGGAAGTTGCGCGAATCCGGTTTCGCGCAACTTTCGCGGTTATCGCGTTTCGCGCAAACTTCGCTACTATCGATTTTCGCGCAATCGGTACGGGGGTTGGAGTTCGCGTTGTTGGTACTTTTAGGGTCACTTACCTCCGCCAAAGATTCCTCTACTACCCTGGCCTTCGCTAGCAGTTGCTCGAGCCCGTCTACAGCATCGCGAGACAAACGTTTCCGTATTCGGCGGTCCAGGAGACCGTACACTATATCTAATTGAATTACACTAGGCACATCATATGGTAACTTAGCCAACAAGGCGCGCACTTTACTTATGAACACATCGGCCCGTTCACTATTTTGTTCACACGCGAAAATTTCTCTGAATATTTTATAACCCGGTCGCGGAACACCATACATTCCGCGCAGACGATGCAGCGCGTCGTGCCACGACGCGACGGACGCCTTCACCCCTTGCCACCAAACGGCAGCCTCGCCGACCAGCAACATAGGGAGTCCTCGCAGGGCGTGCTCGTCGCTGACGTTGGTGCACTCCCTGTACACCTCGATCGCGTCGATGAAAGCTTCGAGCTCGTCCGCGCTCTTGGTCGACCCGTCGAAGCGCGATGAGCACTTCGAAAAGTTTCCGGAACGTGTATCGTTGTGACTTGTTGTTTGTGGACTCGGTGATTGTGCACACGGTGCGGCTGGTTCTCGCGCCAAAATGCTCTCTATTAAAGCTCTGTTCGCTTCCGCTTGAACTTGCGTGATGTTGAAAACGAGAGTTTGCAGCATGTTCTCGGTCATCGAAATGCTGGGTGACGTAGGAGATGTAGGTACCACTGTAGTGTCCATCGTTTCGTTCTCGTCGGTGGCATCCGACTCCGATTCATCCTTCTTCCCGGCGCGTGTTGTCGGCGGCATGGCAACAGGTATCAATCCCTCTGTTTCTCGCCGGACTCACGGAATATGGGCAGGACGAATGGTAAATACCTATTTTCCTTGGATTGAAACTGGAGAACGCCAAGTTATTGAACTTTTGAACAGCGGAACGCGCCGTGCGCCGCCGCCGGGTAGGTATAGGTACCTTCCTGGGCACGACAAGCGTAGGATAGTAATAGTAACACGGGTAGGTAGGTATCTACTCGTTCGCTCCGTCGTCGTCGCACCAACCAACGGTCACACTCGAAGAGTCGTAAAATAGACTAGCCCGCGTATTTTCTTCAACTGTTTTGCGACTTTGCGTATTTCTCTTCGCTATCGGTAAAACACGGCACTATACAGTGTTTCTTCACTTCATGGACTCACGATAGGTAGTTTTGTATAGTTTTATGTTTACTGTTTAGTTCACTTTCACTGTAATCGTGCCCGCAAGTTGGGCGTCACTTGTAAAGAGTGTACTTTCTCTACTTATATATCGTTCTCAGGGCGGTTTCAATAAAAGTTCGGTGCACGATTGAAATACAGTTTATATTAGATAGACACAGTAAACAAACAATACACGATAGATTGGTAAGTAAAACAATGACAAAAACTTATAAGAAAATCACGCGCGCTCATTACGCACGGCGCGCGGGCTGTCGCTCGACTGGCGCGGCGCGGTTAGCCTCCTTTGGCGGGGGTAAGGAACACGAAGGACTAGAGAACGCAATGTCCGGAAAGGACTAGGCAACGCGAACTCCAACTCCTACGCAGGTACTTAGCGCGTTCGTTCGTCAAAACCTATTGAGTGATTGCTACAGTAGTAATTTTAAAATATAAAAATCTCCCAATTGTTTCAGATAACAATGCTGGACCAATAGTGGTGTGGTTCAGATCAGACGAAGGCTATGTTGCAAGAGGATTTAGACTTAATTATGAACAGAAGCAATGTGCTGGCCCTATTTGATAATATGAATACTGAATTACTGATAATCCATTGACTTGGTGCTTATTTTTTTAATAAAAAGTTTTAAAGGATAAAAACAGTTATTATACTAATAATAAGGCTATAATATATTCTATATATGTACTCTCTTACAAACCAACTAGCATTTATTATTATAAAAGTTGTACTTACATGTTATAGTACTTTTAACCAATATACCCCATAATACACCTTATAAATGCAGTTTTCTAAGTAATATCAACATCAATTTATGATATAAGTTAACAATTCTTTGAACCAAATACAAAGTTTCTAAATGTATAGAGAAAAAACCTTTGCATGTACTTAACAATAATATTAATATAATAAATATATATATTTTATACATGAATGACTAATATAATAGTAAAATAATTTTGAGTAAAACACCTTCTAGTTAAGCCTAATAGTAGGTAAGTACTTACTCCATTGAAAATATTCAAATCAGTTACTCAATACTTTCTGCTTGCTTAACCATAGAGTTTTTTACCTTAAGCTGGTCCTTAACAATTTTATGGAATGACCACATGACCCCCACAACTACCAATCGGAGGATTCCCGTCAACAAAAACTGAGTAACAACTTGAAAAGTGCTTTCTACAGACACCCCATATAAAATATTCATTAAATCTCCACTGGTACTGTATGTTGAATAGATCTTGCCAGCCTGAAATAAAAAATACCTATATATTACAATATTTTTTTTATATTTTAACTTAAAATTTTCAACACAACCTCCTTTGAATTTATCACATTCTTGATTAAACTTTTTTTAGTTTAACTGTTTGTTGTGGTATGCATGATTTTTACTCAGAAAAATTCCATATATTTGAATACAATCAGATACAAAAGTTAACATGCTATCTGTCTTAGGGTTACCATTTTATAGTTAAAAACTAGAGCTCTGAGTTACAGACTGTTGAAGATAACAACTATGTATGCTTACCATGGCATCATGTATCAACTTCTTGCCGACTGATTCTGGAGTATGCAAGCCCCCTGTACCAGATATAATCTTGGTCTCCAGAGGTTTACTGGTATTCTCCTGTTGCAACCCTGGTGTGTCAGTGTCAGGGGGGTAGGACAGCATGATTCTAACATTTGTTCCAGAAACCTCCATGCTAACAGCTTCTGCTAAGCCACGGACTGCCCATTTACCAGCACTGTAGGCACTGTAGCCGTATATTCCTGGATATTTTAATATGGTAAGTTTCATTAGAGTTAAAATCATAATTCATGGAAAAAATGGAGCTTTCTTCTTTGGTTTTCAGAAATAGGATTACATAATCAGTACCTAGTGTTCTTACCTATCAAAGCTGCTTCAGAAGACACAAAGACAACAATGCCTTCATCTCTCTCCCTCATTTTAGAGAGAACTGCACGAGTTGGAAATGCTGTCCCAAAGTAGTTCAAGTCAACCATTGCTTTGATGTCTTCTACTTTCATATTTTCAAACAACCCACAGATGCATGCTCCCGCACAATTTACAAGCATAAAAATTGGCCCAACTTTAGTTTCTAAGTCAGCAAAACATTTCTGAATGATATCATAGTCTGATGTCACATCGAGAGTGGCATACTGAATTACTTGGTCTTTTTTCTGTAAGTTTTCAAGACACTCTGCTATTTCTTTTACAGTTATTTTTAGCTTGTTTACATCTCGTCCGATAATGGTGACATGGGCACCTAATCTAGCCGCTTCAAATGCTGCTGCCTTGCCAATGCCGCTAGAACCTCCCGTTATCACCACATGTTTACTCCATAGGTCTTGGTAAACTTTTGCATTTCTTGAAGCGAACACATTCAAGATACAATAAGCTATGAGAATGCTTATGCCAATAACAAAAAACCACAGCATGGTAAGTAAATATTGTGAGCAACTCCGCTCACGATTCAGTCAGTGCCGGGTATTTATTTACTGGCTGAAAAAAATACAACTTTAAAACAGCAAGCCAAACGGAAAACAATCGAAATTCATGGTAGGTATGCAGAAACTCCAAACAAAAATTTGTCTTACCTGACCAGGGGATGGACTGGACCTGCTGATCAATATATAAGTTACTATAGGCTGCTGCTGACTGACTGAGTGCAGAAATAGATAGTTCAATCAGCGTCACGTAAAAAGAACCGAGAACAAGCCGAGAACGCTGGCCTTGAACCTGCGCAGAAGTCGATTTCTGGGACTCTGGGTCTAGTCCACAAACTATATAGGGATACTACGTCTAGTCTATTTGGTTGGTGTGGTGGTAAGCGGTGGTGCGCGGGGCGGGCGGGCGGGTCACGCGGCGCATGCGTGCCGGTGCGCTGCGCTATTGGTTGTTCAGTTGCCATTTGCTTTCAAAGTTGTGTTAACGTCACTTTTCTCGTCAAAATACCGTCGCGCACAAAAGTTTACGAAAAGGTTTTTTAAAGAAAAATATTGTAATGCCTTTGATATTTTAATGTGAGCGTCGCATCGTCATCTAGTTCTCGCGGCACCCAAGACGACCTAATGAATGGATTTGCAACATTAATTTTTTTTTTGTAATTAGATTAAACATTGTAAACTGAATCGAAAATGTTTTTCATTTTATCTAACATTTTCTAATAACAAATACGAAATATTACTTAAAAATAGGCATAGCAAATTAGCATACTAGGTACACTGGTCGTGCGCGAGTGCACCCATGCGCGAACATACCCCTTCCACTTTCTTCCAGCGTTCTTTTTACGTGACGCGACCTTATAGGTATTACCGCTAAAATGGGGCAATGTGAAATTAGGGTTACGTCTAATTGTAATTTTTCAAAAAGATTTGATTCGACTTGCCTGCAATAATAGGTGTAGTGATTTTATTATCTTTGTAATGTAATAAGTTTGAGATTTTCCTTAGTTTTTTGAAAAAACTTTTATCAAGGTTTTTCCCTTAAGTCAGGGTTGGCATGATTAAAACAAATGGTTTTAAAACACATGTTTAAAACAATGTTTAAAACAGTTTGATTTTAAACCGTGTTTTTTATCACACGTTTAAAAACACAGATTAAAACAAGTTTTAAACATTGTATAAAACGATGAGAAAAAAACAAGCTTTAAAACTACTTTTCATTGCGAATGAATGATATAAAATGAAAGTAATATTTTTTGATAAGTTATTTATTCAGTCAAACAAAGATCTAAGTACCTACCAAGTACCAGGATTTATATGGGTAATGGGATAAGATAACACGTATTTTTGAAACATGCATTAGATAGTATAGAATATTAAAAATTTCAATTTAAAATCAATCAAAAACAAAATTATAACAAACAAAATTACCTATATTTAATAAACATTATAAAATCAAAATTGTTTGTCATGTCATGTCAGTCAGGAGAGAGAGTAAGACAAATGACAAGATCAAGATAACAATTATTTTTTCTTTTCCTTATTAAGGTATTTAAAAACTGTAACAAGTTTTGCAGCTTTCTCTGTACCCAGTTTATTTCGTACGTCAGAATGAATAAATCCAAATGTTGAAAACAGTCTTTCAATTCCAGCACTTGAAGCTACAGCAGTGTGAAGCTGAGCCACTAAGTTCATTGTTTGACCATTAATTTGTTTTTTTAATGACTGCCACCATTCGAGAGGTCCGACCTGATTTACTACATGATCTTCAAATAGAAAGTTATGAAAGGGATCTGTCATTGCCCTGTATTTAACAACATAGGGCATCGCCTCTTTGTGATAAGCTTCTATAAATAATAAAGCCTCAGAAATATCTTCACTCGTGAGTTTTTCACCCCTGTACTTAGGATGTAGTAAGTTTGCTGCAAAATGAGCTGGAGACCTTGCCATTTCATAACGAGCTTTGAACTTCCTTAAATCATCCAATGAATACTCGGTCTCACGCAGTCGTACATTCTCTCCCTCAAACTTATTTTTAAGCTCTATCCATGCTTCAGTCACTTCGCCAATACAGCAGGATGTCTTTTGGGAGATGTCAAGTGTAACTGCGATGTTTTCCAGTTTTTTGTAGAGAGCCTGGACTTGTTGCTTCAGCGCCATGTCATTTACTTTCAATGAAATTGACAGATCTATAGCAGTTGAATGATTTAAGCATATATCTGACATTATATGCCAATTTTCTAATAACACTTTTAAGCAGTCAGCCATTGTGTTCCACCGTACCTGTTGTGGTATAACAATTGCTTTTCCACCAGCTTCTTTATATTTGGCAGATGCAAAGTGAGTGTATTTGAAGTACCGCATTATCGACTTAACTTTATCAGTAATATCTTCTGCATTCAAATCCTTTGCTAGAAGGTTTAATATGTGTGATGAACAGCCGTATGTAAGTATATCCTCGTGAGAAGCTAGTTCTTCCTGTTGGGCTAAATCTCGTCTCATACGGCTCATATTTGCTGCGTTGTCTGTCACTACACTTCGCACCGTACATTTGTAAGTTTCACATTGTTTTATTGCCGCAGTAGTAACTTTAACCAAGTAGTCAGCTGTATGGCTTTCGGCTCCTGTGTCTACTTGTGGGCATCCCTGTCTAACACCAGAATTCTGATCCGAGTAAAAGAGATAGTTAGGTTATTTTCCATACTGCGTTCAACAGACAACAGTACACACAACACAACCATTTTAGTACGAGATTTTTTTACTGGTGGCGCGGACATAGTTTCCTTCCTATCCTACCACCTTTTAATTTAAATTGGCAGTGAATACCTTCCTACCGCCGCCTCTATTTTTTCTTATTATTTTTATTACGTCATACAATATTATCAAAAATTCTCTTTTAGCAATTTTAATTGCTCTTGTAATTCTGGAATTTCTTTTTCGCACACCATGTGCTGCCATCTATGTCAACAACTAAAACAACAATAATGTAAAGAATATGAATATAATGGGAAATAAAACAGGGAAAGTACTTACGTACCTATCTACTATCACATTATTATTTACTAGAGTGATAAACTTGTTAAACATTCGCAATGCGAACGTAGGGGAAAATTAAAAAAAGTACTCGATAAAATACCCTGTTATAATCTTTAGAATTATAAAATTGATAATTATTTCTGTCAGCGCCATCTAGTGCTTAATCAGACCACTAATAAAGACCACTTGTTAAGTAAATTACACATACAAATTATAAGCACTGTCTATCGATATTTCTTATACAACTTCGTTCACGAGCATATCGATAGGTAGCGCTTTAAATATTATGAATTGCTATTGTTCGGAATCTGAATGATTTATAAGTATAGTAAAGAATAATATATTATATTTATAGCATTAGGTACCTAGCTACATCAGTTATCTATTTAGGTACCTAATAATAACAGAAGATCTGGGGTGAAAAGATGCTGTATGGATTGACTAGCCTTAGATACAGACAGAAGCATAAGCGATGGATGACCTCTGTGCTGCCGTCCTTATCATAAGTGCAATAACTAGGTCAAAGCTACTTTCGAGAAAAACGCGTCTAAAGATTTTTTTTTTGTTTTTCATGTATCTCGATTTCTATACAAGATATCGACTTGAAACTTTCACAAGGCTATAGATAAAAATGTATAGAATATTATGTAGTACCTTAAATTGGTAAAAATGTTAACTAAGGTACTTAAAATCACAGAATTTTACTTATGTTTAGGACCTTAATATAACTAGACAGAATGATTACTAGTCATAACCGAAATAAGTAGTATAGTTATTTCCCTTATCATTAGCAATTTAACATATTTCACTTTTGAGTAGCAGGTAATTCCCGTTGTTTCTAGTATGTTCAACCGATTAGTGCAATAAGTGTCTGACATATTTCGGTTTTCATTAGTAAAATAAGCTTAGATGTCAGTTGTCATACTCCAATTAAATTAAATATCCAACTCCTTACAGCCAACACCGACATTTATTCTGTAGAAATAAGACGATTTGGTACGTAATGGAATCTTTATTTGTATGTCATACCTACATAATCAGTCAAAAAAACTTATTTCTACTAAGTTAACTCTAGAAATCTCACTACCACTCTAAACAACTAATATTTTTTATAACAATGAGCCGTACGTATACCTAAGCAAACACTAGCTGACCCCCTCGCAATTTCATTTGCGTGGACTTTAGGGTAAAAAATCTTGACCAAATCATCTAATACCCTATTTTAAGAGTCGGAAATTCCTGAAATCCGCTTTACATATCATGTATCACGTAATCCCGTTGTAAGGGTTTTCTTTAAAAAATAACCATTTACTGTATTTTTTTCATAGTGAATGATAATGACACGATGGACTTCAAACATTCTACTTTAGCCCATCTCAAACTTGAATAACCGTATTTATCCCATTTTCAGGATTATTTTGAAAAATCCTTAAAAACGTATTCAATATTTTTGTTTGTGTAGTTTTCTCTGTAAATATTAAGCCTCCCTTAACTTCCTTAAACTTCCTTTTCATACTTATATAGTAACATTTTTGAAAAATCCTGAAACACCTGTTTTGATTTATAGTTTTTTCAGTACATACTGAAAGTTTCAAGTCATTAGTGTGCTATATTAAAAAGTTATAGACATTTAAATACCGAGCCAAACTACGAATCTCAAACTTGAATAACCCAAATCACCCTATTTTCAGGAATATATTGAAAAATCCTGAAATACGTGTTCAATATTTTTGTATGTTTAGTATTTCCTGTAAATTTCAAGAAAATCGAGCCACCGGTTACATAGTTACAAAAAGGACGAAAAAAACTTCCACCCCCCTTTTCACCCCTTTAGGGGTGGAATTTCCGAAAATCCCTTCTTAGCGGGTGGTTGTGTTGTAAAAGGAACCTACCTTCCAAATTTTAGCTTTCTAGCTTCAGCGGTTTAGGCTGGGCGTTGTCGCCAGAAAATCGCCTGTTCCGATTAATGTAATAACTTAATAAGGCACAACGAGATCAGGTTTAGTCAGTCTGGCAAGCTTAACTCTAAAGTCATATTTATGTAGGTATTAATAAAAATATCTAAATTTTAACACTAATAATACAACTTAAGAACTAAGAATCTAATTAAAAAGAAAACAAATCTCACTTATACCTTTTATTAAAACAATCAGGGAAACTATCTTAGGTATTTTACCTTATTTATGGCATAACGAGATCAAAGTTTTAAAAGTCTGAATACAGTTTCAATAATTTTCAGTACACAAAGTAAGATTAAACTTTGCTTAATTTAAGTTTGGCACCCTGGAAGATTCAGGTAAATTTAACCAGAACGCTCTCCTGGTTATAGGCATTAAAGGTACCAAATCTGCTATGATTCGTTCTTTGCGCTCTTTGGTCTTTACGGAACTTTTATTTGGAACAATAGGAAATTATTGGTTTTTTTTTTATTTTTATTTGAAGGAAATCCAATTGAGTAAAACTGCAACAACTCATAGTTATTTCACTTATGTCTAGTAAATGTGGCCTATTAATTTTGAATGTTCTGACTTAAAATAAATTAACCATATTTATTGCAGTTATCGTTAGTAATATAATGAATTATTTTAGCTTACCTTGCCACAACTCAAGTTATTTCACTCTTGATAAGTAAACCAAGACCAAATCCCTAAGATATTGCGGTTATGCTTAAAAAAAAAACGGGAATGGTAATAGATACGTAAAAACTGTCAAAGAAGAAAACGTAGATCTCATTTTGCTGATCACGAATATGTATATAACTCTGTTTGGCCCAAAACTCGAGTTATTGCACTTATGATAAGGACGGCAGTGTGGCGCGAGATAGGTACCCTATACTTTTGGGTATTCCTATCTTTGGCAATTTTCCATCGCAACACTGCGTTCAAACACTTTAGTACGAAAGTTTTTTACAGGTGGCGTGAAATTTGCCTCGGGCCTTGTATAAATGGACCTAAGTTTGACTTTCGGTAAAACGGTAGATCGCGTTCATTGTATTGTAGTTGACCTAACCGCCAACCAAAACAAAACAAGAAAAAAAAATTATTTACTCATATTATTCATAGAATTAAAGATAATTTATCTAAAATTTTTATTGAAATTCCGGGGGGGGGGGGGGGGGTGTAACGTTATTGGGTATCAGTTGGGTCTAGCGTTATTGAAACAAAATACCCAACTAATAACCGCTGGCCAAAATACTCAATAACTCCCATCCATATGGAGCACCATCTGGCGGAGGATCCAAAATCATTCTGGAATTATTATTAATTAAGAGCGAAGAGAGGGACCGTTAATCGAAAGAAAATTTCAAAGGATGGAAGAGCTCTATCGGATTCGGAATGCGCAGTAGAGTTTGGAAAGTTCTTTCACTCGATATACGGCACCTCGACGGCGCAACTGGACGTTCCAGCCGCGGAGGCAGCGAGCTGTGCTAGCGCTGCGCGAGTGTCTATTGTATCAATTAAATGAGTTGAGTCTGTCAACACATCGGTAACACAGACACAAACTATCGAGTCCTGCCTGACATTACTCCACCCATGTCAACACATCGGTAACACAGACACAAACTATCGAGTCCTGCCTGACATTACTCCACCCATCAATTGCCAGATTAACAACTTTGTTTTTCAATTCATTTTTTACGGCTTCTTGAGTCGAGTTGTAGACTTCGTCGAGTAGCTTGCTAGCAATTTGTTTGCGGTTTGGAGGTTTATATCCTGGGCGTAAAATTTCTATTAATTTCAGTAACTCTGGGTGTTCTACGTGGTTAAAAGGCGTGTTAGTAGCAAACATATAACGAGATAATTGTAAATCAATTTTCTTCTTATCTTCTTGACTTGTAGCAATAATAAATCTTTTCATTGAAATGTTCACGCTCGCGCTGCTGCTGGTACTGGCATTTTTAGATTGAAGAGTAGTAACAGAAGATGTGGGTGTAGCAGAAGAATTATCTGAAGATCGGGAAGAACCAGCATCACTCAACAACTCCTCCTCCACGTCCCTGTCCGCGTCAAGATTTGCGTCAGTGTTAGAACCGGTGGTGGTGCTACATTGCTGGAAGTGTGCCTCCATTCTTTTCACAAGTCCAACTAGTTCTTTCTTACATTTTCTGCAACGCACCCTATTGGTCTTCAGTGTGGTATTTTCTTGGGGGATCGATGTGAATTGTTCCCAAATTGCATGCTTTTTGCGTCCTGGAGTTGACATTTGTACGAGGTGTTATCAGTCGCAGAATTAATAATGAAATGAAATGTGAGAAAGAAAGGCACTCGTATTTATAGAATTCATATTAAGTAATTCCCCGCCGGTAAAGTCCCGTTAGGAAAGTCCCTAATGGATGGCTGTCGAATGGAATAGTGGTTATTTTATTCCCCTCATTTAAATATAAATATTAGGGATGGGCCTAACTTCGGCATTCTTCCGAAATTCGGTTGAAATGCCGAACATTCGGTATAAGAAAAGAGTGAAATAGTTGCACAATTTTGATTTTAAGATTAATAAAACATAAAAAAAATCAAATCTGTCATACTCACTCATACCTGATTAAATAAATAAGCCTTTTACATAATTTAAAATCATAGTAATTTATTTATTAATCAAGTAACTAACTGTCATTATCAGTTTCCTTTCTCGACATTTCAATCTTAAGTTTTAGAATTAAAAAATCAAATTCAATAAGTTCTTATTAAATTAGGAAGTCTTATGATTTGAATCAAATAAACTTTTTGAAAATTCAATATATTAATTACTTAAAGGTATATTTTATTGTTGTTTGTTAGTTGTTACCATATAAGTGCAGAATAAAAACCGAACTTCGGCATTTTTGATTTTTACCGAATGTTCGGCCGAAATTCGGTTCAAACCACATTCGGCCCATCACTAATTAATAAATATTGGGGGTGCCCCTATTCATAGAATAGAATTTATAGTTTATAGGTATTTCCCCGCCGGTATAGTCCTGCTAGGAAACATTTAGGGTGAATGTAAATCGTTTAGTAGTGATTAGAGATACGCAACATAAAATAAATGTTTATCCATTGATCGTTTTTTGTCAATATTTATTTTACTATAGAAAATTTGAAAAGTCAAAAGATCTAGTCTGGAAATGAAACATTATAGGTCGAATTAATTTAAAATAATGCCCTAAACTAAAAAGGACAAAAAAAAACAAAACAAACACTTGTTTAAAACAATTTGAACTGTTTGTTTTATAAAATTTAAAAAAAACAGTTTTTTTTCCAACCCTGCCTTAAGTAGGGATGCTGAAAAAATATCGATATTTTTAATTCGATATATCGTTATTTTAAGCCGATATTTTGATCCGATATATCGATACAAAATATCTAATATCAAAAAAAGTATCAAAAACGATATTTTTTCCATATTTCATTTATCTTATTTAATTATTAGCATCAATCACTATCTCAATAAATTCACTAGCATTCAAATCAAAACCGTAAATGCTTTAGTTTTAAGCTTATGATCTTTCCAGTATTTCATTGTATTGTATTTTAACTATTATTATGTTTTTGTTTCTTTATTCTTAGAATATTGTATATATTTTTTAACGAAATTTTCAAGAATTTTTTAGAATTTTTCCTTCTCCAGAGTCTTGAACCCCAAGACTCTGGAGAAGGAAAAATTCTACTTGTAGTACCTAGTTGTAATTTCTAATTTGCATAATAAAAATTGTCTATAGAAATAATTCCTTCGTTTTATTAAGGTTTTTGTGTATTAAAATAATGTGCATTGTATAAAATATTATTATTTTAAATTGCAAACTTCTCTGAAAATTTGACCGATATATCGATATTTTTTCCTCGATATATCGAGGCCGATATTGATATTTTTAAAATTATCGATATTTTTCTTCACTTAAGTACCATTTTTTTTTATAATCGTTCGTAATCTCAGACTAGGGAATTGAGTTCGTAATCGATCCTGCTGATGGTAACAGCAAAGTGACATGACGTTGAATGACAGTTTATCAAAAATAAAGACTTCGACGTTGATATACTCACTCAACAGTCAAAGTCAGTCAACTCAACACATAGCTCATATTATTTTTTGAATTATAACTTGATTGATTTTCCTTTCCTTTTTCCTCGACTATTTGGAAAATAAAACGACGCCACAATTTCAATCTATCTTTACAATCTTGAATGTGTGCCGTGTCACAACGTTAATTATATCAATACCTACGTTCTCGTTCCAGCAAAAAATCAAAACAACTTAAAAAATAAGAAAAAAAAAACAAACACTTGTGTAAAAATCTATTACAGTTTCTGTTGTTTTCTTGCATAAAAAACAGACGCATCACTTAAGTTAATTTGGACCTTTTATTGCGTAAGGAGATGAATTCGGAAATCAACAGGCTGCACACTTTTTCCCGCTGGCCGACATCAGCCCCAGTTGATCCTGCAAGGCTTGCTAGAGGCGGATTTTTCTACACAGGGGAAGGCACGGAGGTCCAATGCTTCAGTTGTAATGCTAAGATCTCAAATTGGAATTACGGGGACCAGGTGATGGCGAGGCATCGACTTGTAGAGCCTCAGTGTACCTATGTGGTACATCCATCATTGTCAGGGAATATTACTCTAGGTAATGTTCCAAGATCTCCAAGTTGGAATGAAGAAGTACAATATGAACCAAATCAACCAAGTGAAGAACCTGATGCTGCTGTTACCAGGTCTACGTCTGATTATGGACTGACGGAGGTTGATGAGATTTACAGAAGTGATGCATTGAGACTTCTCTCATTTGTCAATTGGGAGGTAAGATTCCATTTTCAAACTCGCACATTTTGTTCTTTTACACTAACCAAACTCTATGTGAAATGTTTGTAAATGAAGGCCTTGAAATTTACTTTATTGGTGTTTTTAAAAGGAATTTACATTACTTGTTGATTTGAGATCCTTCATTATGTATGTTATGTACCTGAAACTAGATACCAAGAAAGTGAGTTAGCGATTTTGTGTCTTACAAACATTCTAAATTAAGTTTGATGAGTGTATAGGTGTATCTATCAGGACACAATTATAATTTACAATTATACCAATCATTAGGTGACTCACTCACATATACAGAGAACATTCATTACCATTTATCATGTATATAAAAATGGCAAAGAATGTTGTTTCTGATCTGTTAGTATGTTGTTTAGCCTTGTCAGTAAATAAAAGTGTCTTATTTTTTGATCATCATCTCAAAAATGCTTCACTAATAACAAACTCAATCTTTTTGAATCCAGCAATATTTTACAATGTAAGCAGCAATAGTAACAATAAAGAATTCTGAAATCAGAATGTAAGAATTCATTGGCTTACAAATTTGGAGTATGGAATATTTATTGTATTATATCCATACTCATCTTTTGAGTTCTTTAGATAATCCCAGAATCATTATTATAATAAAACGATTCTCACAAGGAACTGAGTCTATTGCCATAGTTTTTTTTATTTTACTAATTCAGTCATTTAAAAGCCCTATTTACGATTTACAAAAAAAAAAGAACTATGGGCTAAGATACTTATCTCCACATCAGAGCTGATATTCAAAAGAAACTGCACTTGTATGTGGTCTGTTGGTTATGGGAGCCCAAACCATGTACTGTCCCAGTAAAAAAACACTTTGCATAAAGCATTTAGATAGACGCCTAAAACATGCATCAATTCATTACTATACATCCATACTAATATTGTAAATTCAAAGTAAGTCTGTCTGTTAACTTTGGAGGCCTATAAAACTTATGAAATTGGGTACGGGGTTTGACGGTGATGCGGAAGGAAATTGGCTACTTTTTATCCTGGAGAAACATGTTCAAAGCTGTGGGCAGAAGCTCGAGATCGAAAGTTGATACTTATTTGCCACCAAGAGAGGACAGGTGGTTCCAAGTGCAGTTTCGGACAGCTAATGAAATGTATAATATTATCTTATACTTTTACATTACCCTAGTGAAGTAATGTTATCTAAAAATTGTAATAATTTATTACGTGTAATAATTATTATTTTGACTATTATCTTATATTTTCACATTAACACACAAGACGTTGACGAAGCGGCCAGACAGTTGTTCGGTCTGGGTCTTCACCGCTTGTTAACAAATCTTGGTGCAGCAAGTGTAGATGTAATATTTCAGGATGCTTCAGTATCTCGAGAGGCGCTGGTGAATGCTGGGTTCTACCACGCGGGAGGGGGCAAGCTGCGCTGTGCATGGTGTGGAGGGGAGCTGGCTCCTTACAATAACCTCGGATCTTTGGGATCGCCTCTCGAAATTCATAGGATGTTAGTACTTAACCCTGAATCCTTTTTGTTTTTCGTTCTACCATGGCTTGGCAGGTAGATAATGCCATCAGCATTATGCCCAGCTTTTGTATGCTTTTGTGTGTGCAATAAAGCCTTTAAAACAAAATTTATACTTAAATAAAAAGAAGTAGAAATAAGCTAGGCTCAAGTGATGTTTCTCAAATTTTCATTAAAAACGAAATAATCCTCACTTGAGATATGCTTAAATCGGAGCATTATAATAGGAATCAATTGTTGCTTCAACTTGCAGTGGGTCTGACTGAATAAAGAGACCATCAAACTGATTTGCATTCCATATTCTCTTCCATTAATAAATAAAATAATAAATGATGCTGGACAATGCACACAGCATCATCTAGCCCCAAGCTAAGAGCAGAGCTTGTGTTATGGGTACTAGGTTGACTGATATCCTTAATGCAATATCTTACATCCAATGATATTTTTTACTATTCATAGAGCACCTGGAAAAAATATCTGCAAATCATACAAACATTTGTCCCAAAGCCGGAATCGAACCTGCAACCTGCGTCGAAGCCAGACCTATGAAAAAGAGTGTAAAGCAGCAGTAAAAAGTAAAAAAAAAAGTTTTACTACATAAAATAGGATTAAAACATTATAAGAAATTTTACTCATTTGAGAAGTGGCTATTACCTCTTCCCTATTATATAGATATATTACTTTCTGGTAAATTTAGTTACTTATCTTTGACATAACTAAATATTTCAAGTAGATTCCTTCCCTGTTTCAAGTTTCGTTTATTATCAGGTACTTCCCTCGATGCGACCATGCCGCTACAATAATGGCGTCTCTCCAATCAGCAAACCTGCCGCTGTCAACCTCACCTTTCGACACTCCGCCGATACGATCGCCTATGGCCAGTGACACTGAACCTCAATCGTAAGTATTATGTAGTTATAGAAAATTACAAACAAATCAAATCAATCGAACCTTTATAAAATTTAAAGAGTACCTATATACAATTTTAACAATTGAGCTAACTGCAGAGTGTTGAAAATAAAATTAAATGTAAGACATTGCGTACAAAACAGTACCGATAATACTTACAAAATATAGTTCGAATTTCGAAAAAAAATCTAATTGACCAGAGCAAAGAAGGCGGTAACCTAAAAAGGTACTAACTGTCACGAAGGACTTCCCCACGGTCGCTGTTTACGAGTACCATAAGTCAAACTGTTACTTGTTGACGTGTTACACTTGTTTACCAGTGTTACTGAGTCACACTATGATCGGATTTGATGTGTCTCGCTGGGAACCCAACATGAGGCGCGGCTTTTCAGCGCAACTTAACTAAGGTAATAAATACGTGGAATTTTAAGCGAGAATCACTCCCACAACAACATAACAAATTCTGAAAGTAATAAATAAATAATGCTGGACAATCCACACAGCATCATCTATCCCCAAGCTATGCAGAGCTTGTGTTATGTTAACAAAATCTGTGATATGAGTCGGATATAAATTAGTTTAAAAATCTTAATAAGTTTTGTTGCCACACTTCCTATTCGAGCGGAAGGCCAGCGTAATAGGCTGCTTATACACATTACGAAGTAAAATAAAAAGCTTTATAGGTTGAGTGGAAAAAAAGCTGCTCGGAAAAACTTAAATAATAAATCACAGCTAGAATGATACCTACGTGCAAAAAGCCGTCATGTTGCTCGTTGTATTTTTTTTTATTTTATTACGCCCTGTAGGGCCGCCGGCGCCGGTCTGTATCCACCTTTATCTCTACTTTTCAGCCGTGTTTGTGTGTTTTATATCACTAGGTATAGACTAATTTTTTAATATTTATCAACTAACACACAATGTTCATATTACAATACTTACAAACAGATCATAAGGTCTTTTGTTTAGTTAGACATACAATGCGCCAATGAGTTTATTCATGTAAGGAAATAATCCACTAAAATATCTATGTAGGGTTTATTTTTCAAAAGCCGGTACACCGCTAGGTTACAAAGAAGAAACTTTTATCAAGGATATTCAATAAAACCTCAATCAACAAAACTTTTTCAATTTCTTGCGTGACTTATTAAGTTATTTCAATAGTTAATGATCAATTCGATAAGTTTATCTAGTTCATGACCCATTATACAAAGTTGCATTAATGATCAATGAGAAATTATCAATATTATTAACTTATTCAATAATTGCACCATTAAATAAATCGAAAATAACACCATTACAGGTTTTAGCCCTACAGCGATGCCGTACAAATTTTACAAATTTGTATTTGTATTTGTATATTAATAAGTACATTTTCTTTCGATGACGACCTGTGCCATTCCAAGATTTTCAGCAGGTTTCGGTAAAATAAGTCCACGCTGTTTTCGGGCTGGATATTAAGCTAATATACATTAGCGAGTTTCGTGGGCAAATTTAGTAAATTGGTCTTACAGGCATCTCAAGCATGGCGGGGACTTGTAAATGGTCGCATGCCTGTGCATGCCAGTAATCAGTGTAAAATCGACCATATTTTCTGTGCTATTGCGCCGCGTCGTATCTAACAACCATGTCTCGTCGCCTCACCTTGACTTTGCCGGTGAATAATGAAGTTCTTCAGTGTAACGTAACTTTATTGGTACGCGGTTATTACGTTGCTGGTGTCAATTTAAATGAACTGTTTTGTCTACCAAATTAGTTCCTTATTCGTGCTCAATGTTATTTTTTCTCTGAAATTCCAATTATATCAAGAAATAGGGACGGCGATTATGTTGATCGATGTAGGTAACGCATTTTTAAGTTTTGGGGCTAATCACATGGAAACCCTACAATGGTACGTTCTATTAGTTATAAGTTTAATCCATGTCTAATCCTAATCCTTGAACAGCTAACACAGTGATTATTATTTTTAGAACACTACAGGCATTTTTTGTGAAGATACCTATAGTAATACATTGATGAGTTTATTGTAATCGTATGCCATTGGTTCAAGAAAATGCCAATGCTACTGTCCGAATCCATACCTTTGATTTGATATTGTTCTCAAAGAAACAAAGTACCTACTGAAAATCTTCATTTTCATTTTTCATTTTTTTTCTATAAATCTGTATTAATCTCACAAAATTTATTATTATTTCAAGTTAATAGCTGCAGTAAATTTTGAGATATTAAGGATTCAAAACACAAAACAGAAAAAAGCGATCACATAACGGTTTTGAAATCCATGTCAAAACCCGAAAAAGGGCATCCAATCCCAAACAAGCGTTAATAATAAATTAAATATGGCCTTTTTGACATTCGAAATAAAATATTATAATTATTAAATAGTATAAAGCGCATCCAATCTCAAACAACCGATCATCTGGTCGTTGTCTATGTTTAATAAAAAATATCTATATAAGTTATATTACTTATAATATTGTATTATGTGTATCAGTCATCTAGTACCCATAACACAACTCTGCTTAGCTTAGTTAGGGCTAGATGCTGTGTGGATTATCCGGCATTATTTATTGATTTATTTATCTCTCTTTTCCATTCCAGGTCTGGTGCCGCCCATAACTCTCGCATTCTAAACGGCGGCACCACCTGGCGAGCGCTGGGCGTCGTCGGCGGCGGCGCGAAGCACTCAGTTTACTCCTCCATAGCATCTCGGCTGGCCTCTTTCCGGACCTGGCCCGCAGACAGGACCCAGACACCACTGGCCCTGGCCGAGGCTGGCTTCTTCCATACAGGCACCGACGATCAGGTAGACGAGGTAGGCAGCTTGGTGCGTTTACAGCGTAAACTGATCAAACGCGCACTGCCTCGCATGATGAATGTGGATGGTTTGTAGAGCATCTGATTGTTTCTATTAGTTTAGTTTTATTTATTGTAATCATCTAGGAAATTATATATTTATCCCAAACATTTTCGATTTCGGTGGGACTTGTTTTTGGGATATTAAATATTTAATTTCCTAGAGATTACCCCGAGTGCGAGGACTTACGCACTATAATAACAAAAATCTATTGAATTCATGTCCATTACAAGGTGTTATACTTTAATAGATAGAAGTTACGTGAACCGTGTAAGTGCGTTGCAAAATTCTGAGTAAACAGTTCTTAGTTTGATTGTATACATTTATTCCTCATATTATTAATACTTACATTTGCAAGTTGATATCGGTATAAAACAATTCTTAAGCTTATATTTAAAAAAAAAATTACTCACCACTACTGATACTAATGCATGTTATATATACATATATACTTTCCTCTTGAATGCTCTACCTATTAAAAAAACTGCATCAAAATCCATTGCGTAGTTTTAAAGATTTAAAAATACAGACAGACAGACAGCGGGAAGCGACTTTTTTATACTATGTAGTGATTATATTAAACATCACTAGCCCCGTATTCGCACGGGTATTTAACAAATGTTTCAGTTGGGGTTAGGTACATTATTGTGATTTTCATGCTGATCCCTAACTTTTATTAAAATATTCTAACGTTCATCTGGGACAATGTAAGATTCTAATGGTGAATGATTTTTTCAAATCGGTCGATTACTTTCGGAGTCTATTCAATTCAAGCAATCAAATCTTTCCTGTTTATAATATTAGTATAGATATAGATAACAGGCATGTCAATTGTACAATGTACCTATAGTATAAGTAACATAAAAATAAGTTGTTCATAAATTCATTTATATTGTAAAAAGGATGACATTATCCGTAATATGGCCATTCCTTGTCTAAGGCCTATGACTTTAGAAATCCTCTTATATATGTATCGTTCTAACCTAGAACGATCTCTCTTTCAGTCATTACATTGACATATTTATATTGATTGATATTTTATATTATACACAGCAGCTCCTGTGTTAATTCTTTATTGATGATTGATATCGTTGTCAACATCAAAATAACTTCGGTTTAGGTTACATTATTCATAATAAATGTATATAAAATCCCAGGTCCGCTGTTTCTACTGCGACGGCGGCCTCGGTAAATGGGAGAGCGGTGACGCGCCGTGGTCGGAACACGCGAGGTGGTTCCCAAGCTGCGGCTACGTGCTGTTGGTCAAGGGTCAGGAGTTCGTGGATTCTTGTAGCCGGCATGCTATTCGCACTGTGAGTTGTACTTACTAAAAGTAAGCATAGATAATACTAAAATAAATGTTAAAATACTTCACATACATCATCACATCACATCACCATCATTAATAGTTAACTGGACATAGGCCTTAAATTAATAAAAAGATACTTAAATTCAGTGAAACATATGAAATGATTTGATGCCGAAGTGATGACCGGTTCGTGCAGTGAAGAGCATGAATATAAATAATGCTGGACAATTCACACAGCATTCTAGCAGAGACGACTGGTCGACCGGACCACAAAAATAAATTAATAATGCTGGATAACCCACACAGCATTATCTAGCAGAGACGATTGGTCGACCGGACCACAAAAATAAATTAATAATGCTGGATAACCCACACAGCATTATCTAGCAGAGACGATTGGTCGACCGGATCACAAAAATAAATAAATAATGCTGGATAACCCACACAGCATTATCTAGCAGAGACGATTGGTCGACCGGATCACAAAAATAAATAAATAATGCTGGATAACCCACACAGCATTATCTAGCAGAGACGACTGGTCGACCGGTAAACAAAAATAAATTAATAATGCTGGATAACCCACAAAGCATTATCTAGCAGAGACGTATGGTCGACGGGTACACAAAAATAAATTAATAATGCTGGATAACCCACACAGCATTATCATGCCCCAAGCTAAGTAGAGCTCGTGTGGGTATTAGATGACTGATTTTATTAGTAAAATATATCACATAGATAGATATTTTAATTATACAGAGAAAACGACGAGACCACTCCGGGTGTTCTGGTCGTTTTCTGCAAATGTCTACAGGTCGTGCAATCATTTGCCACGAGTCTGAAAAATAGTTAAAGTTACAGGTTTATCCCACAAAAATGAAGTACTCTTTTTATCCTTTTAGTCTTAGATTATTTTCATTTTATTTATTCATTATATCATTTCAGGTTTCCACAGAAAGTCGTGTGCCCCGTCGCAACCCTGATTTGCCAGTGACTGAAGAACAGGTAGACTTTAAAAAAAATTGAGCCATGATTTCCCCTAAAATTTTAGATGTATAGCTGAATTCCATTGACTGTTTTCATGGGTTTTCCTGGATTAAAAGTAGCCAATTGGTTATCCCCGAGATACCGTTTGTTTCATTGATATTAATTAAGATTTAATCCGTCTGTCAATATAAATAGAAAATTTATTTAATGCCATATCCACAAATCAAACAATATAAAGTTTCTACATACTACTTAATCTTAACTTAAAGTAATGTTATAATGAATATAAATAAATAATGCTAGACAATTCACACAGCATTATCTAGCCGCTTAGCTTGGGGCTTGTGTTATGGGTACTAGATAACTGATATCCATAATAATATATGAGTACATGGATAGATATTTTTTATTATACATAGAAAACGACCAGAACACCCTAAACATTTTTTGTAATTTATGTTACCCGTGTGAAGCCGGGGCGGCCCGCTTGTTTATTTAATTACATGTATTTCAAGCAATCAATTATTTTTTATCTATTCCTGTTTCTAATAATTGATAATTGTTATTTTCTATAGATAAACGAGTGCTTGGAGAGCAGTGTGGGTATGGGCGCTTTGTCGGCTGGGCTTGACGCGGCGCGGGTCAAACGTGCTATAGCGAGGAGGCTTCGGACTTGTGGTTAGTATTAATGTTTCGGTTTTATTCCAACTGAGCAGATGCTGCAGCCTTTTTGTCTAACTTGAAGACCATTAATCCAGTGAACTTCCCAGTCAGAATGTTGTCGGTATTGTCTAGTCTAAGGTATTCAACTGGTCTTCGGTTTCAGCTATTTACACAATACGAAAGTGACAATCGAAGTCCAGGCTGGGTTTAAAATGCCAAACTGAAGCCGATTACGATTTCCAGTTGACTTAGCCAATAGAGCTGCTGGTCAGGGCAAAAAGGATCACTCTGTTATCATGAAAACACTCTATATGTAACAGCTCTGCAGATATTACATTGTTCCGGTTTTATTCCAACTGAGCAAATGCTGGTCAGGCCAACTCTATTGTTATCATTAGCACACACTATACTCGTGTTACATTATAATAGGTAGAATTTACATGAATACTGTAACGGCGTTCCAACATTCTAAGGTCTTAGTTTGAAAGTATGATTCATTTATTCCTCATATTCAGAGATCATACTTCATATTAAGAGTTTACACGTTCTCAATTTATTTTCAGGTGCTCCATTCCAAACGCCCGAAGCCCTAATAGACGCAGTTCTGGATGAGCAACTAAACGAAGAAGCCTGGAGTGTTACATACAACAGCCAACGTTTTGCGCGGGATATTCTTGCTGAGACTCTACAGGAGTTTGTGCCTAGGTATTTTAGAAGGTTTGTGCGTAGGTATTGTAGGTGTTATGAACAGAAGGATTTCGTGAATGTTTTATAAGTTTGTGGAAATAAATATTCTATTCTATAATCTAGTTACTTTATTACAGAGAGGCGCGTTCGGATAACTCCCAATCGGACAGTACGCGATCCCCATCGCCCACAGTGATCGACAGAATCATCCCCAATCAGCGACAGAACAGATCTAGTCAAAACAGATCGCCGATCCGCGGGTCACCTAGCTACAGGACCAGTCGGAATAATTCACCCCGGCAGCGCTCCTCCAGTCAAAACCGATCACTCAATCGGAGATCGACAAGCCAAAACCGGGCTACGACCCAAAACAGAGCTGCGAGCCAAGATAGACCCTCGAGCCTCATCAGGTCATCGAGCCAAAACAGGTCGAGCCCTGGGTCGCCGACCACATCGACCCAAGATAGGCCGCATAACCAAAATGAATCAGACGGTCCAAGAAATGACGATGTTGTAAGAGATGATATTGACATCCCTAAGTTGTCTCTTGAAGAGGAGAATAGGCAGCTGAAGGAATCTAGGATCTGCAAAGTTTGCATGGATAATGAGGTAAGTGATTTGACAGCTACCCAACTTATCAGTTAGGTTATGGTTGAACCAACAACCCAAATTTCAACTCCCTTCCAGAGCCTTCTTTAAAGCTAAGCAGGGAATTATGTAGAACAATCTTATAGAAGTAGTGGCGATCTTTCGGAGAGGATAATTAAGCGTAGGTTCCGCACGATTTTTTATAGTTATCACTAGTATTTTTATAGTTTTGTGATTATTTTATGTTTTTTGCATCTCATAATGAATAAAACTTTTTTAACTTCCACGATTAGCTGACATATTAAAGGATATTTATCGAGTATTTATCCCGTAACCTGTAAGCACTGTCCGTAATGAATACAAGAGTATTGTTTATTTTCAGGTGAGCGTTGTATTCCTGCCTTGCGGTCACCTGGTGTCTTGTGCGCGGTGTGGCGCCGCCCTATCCGCCTGCCCGCTTTGTCGAGCCTCTGTCAAAGCGCTGGTGCGGGCTTATCTAGCCTGAGGTGCCTGGTAAATCCTGGTTATAACTTTATTACATTACATATAAGTGAGGGTTATGCGCAATAACCCCCAAATGCCAACTATGGCGCTCATTTGGGGATGCTTATGTCCAGCTGTGGACTATTATAGGCTATATAATAGCCTATAATAGATGTTGTTGTTGTTGTTGTTGAGGGTTAAGAGCCATGTTGTAGTCATTTGTGTGAATAGGATAGGAATAGGATCTTGCGTGCATACGGGAAAGAGATTTCTTTTTTGGAAAAGCGTAAGTGCTAGAATAAAAATTTTCGTTTATTAAAATCAAACTACACAATTACGTTAGAAACTGGTTAAGTGGTTTAAAGGAACAATAAGTAATTTCTCGTACTATTTATGTACCTCTGCATGCATGTGAGACAGCTCACTTTCTTACTATACTTATATATTTTTTCATCTTAGATGAAACAAATAAATAATGTAAAATTTCATATAAATTGATTTCAGCACGCAAAATTAAGCGTTGATAGTGTTAAATCAACAAGTAGGATCGCATAAGCCAGGGCGGCTTCGCAAAAGCCTAGTATGGCGCGAAGCATAGCCACAAGCGCCTAGCAACGGACCGGCTGGTCCGGTATTTATATAAGTTGTTGCTTAGCAACCTGATTAACCAGAACCTGATTGGATAAGGCTCTTGGAAGGGAGGTTGAAATGCGGGTAGTTGGGTCTACTGTAACCTAACTTGATAAGTTGGGTAGCTATCAAATCACTTACCTCATTCATTATCCATGCAAACTTTGCAGATCCTAGATTCCTTATATGTTTGTTTTCCATGAAATAAACATATAAATTAATACCGGACCAGTTACACTGCAAGCTTCTAGTTAAGATAATCGCCTGATGAGTTTAAAAAAGTAACGTTAACAAATGCGTTGGGCATTTAACAGATCCATCAGAAGAAAAAGACTAGATGGCGCTCCACAAAAGTCAAGTGTCATAAAATAACAACGAAATGATTTATTCCACCAGGATAAAAATAAAATTACTTGAAATACATACCCGTGAGTAGTCGCGACAATACAGGGGAATGAACGACAGTCTTTTTGGCAGATAATTGACACTACGCGTGTTTCATACAGCCCTATCTTAGTCTATGGCAACCACAATTTGGTTGCATTGAAGACTTCTACATAAAAATTCTACATAAGGAAAATATGTATATCAGACAATTTTTTTTATTTTCAGGTGTCAGACAAACCACTTGAGGATTCATGATTGATTGATTAAACACTAAACATAGTATAATTAGTACATCGATAGATTGACAACTCATTCAATAGAATACACGTAAAAACCAGTACATAATCACATCTTGGCTTACATAAAATGTACGCGCTCCCTAAACATCTCTTGTGATAGTATTTAATAGAGTTATTACTATTAATAATATATATAAATTAATAATAATGTTTTTGTCCAGTAGTGATTTTAGTGCCTAAAGTGTATCAACAACGATTGAGATCAAAGGCCTTGAACTAAATTGTTCTTTGTCAAAGTAGAAATTAATTTACATTTCAATATTTTGAAAAGTAGAAGCTTTAGTAGTTTGCTGTTATTTGGATTAATGGATTTGCTCAGACAATAATTCAAATGACTTAGATTTTATGTATCAAATGTTCAATATCAATAAAATGACTATATAAATACAATTATTAGAATCGTGGTGTTCCAGTGTTCATAGAATAGTAGCTGTAGCTATTAAAAAAATATCATAGATAGTTTAAATTTCAGTAATGTTTGTTTAAATATATGTCAAATCAAAGAACAAATAAATGTTTTGATAGTTTAATTGACCTACAAAATAGGAATCCTGTTAGCAAATCATTTTGTCATTAAAAATACATCGCCTTGAAATATCGGTAAGAAGAAAAGGGTAAAGCTACCGGCTTTACTGGATCATTTACTCATTATTACAGCAATTGACTTTTTAATTTGTGGGCTATGAACTTTTGAGAGATCTGAGAAGGTAGCAAAAACTCCCTCACTCTCCATTTTATTTGGCAAACGTTGCACCAAATATCCTTATTTTGGTTAATTTATACGCGATCTAAATGAAGCTTCACAATCTGTTTCCAAAATCTTTTGCGATATCTTCGACTGATTTCAAAAATCGGTAGAGTTGTTAGTGTAGTGTTTGCTGTTTAATATTTTATGTCTTTGTTTTGTAAAAAAATTGTAAAACATTCATGTGTTTCTGTAGGTATTCATTAGCTATTGATAACTACTGATTATTTGATGTGATGCTAAAATATAACTTATCATTTATCTTTATCGTAAGTATATTTAACATAATGTAAGTATCTACATTATATGTAGTCAATACACGGGTTTAAAAACAGTTGTCTTTTATTGCATGAAACCTACAATCGAATCATTTTCCTCTATTCGTTAAAGGAAAATGATTTGATTGTTGTAATTAAACATTGTGAGTCGAAATTGGTTGAGAATAATGGTACACAAAAATAGGATAATAATATCCTATATATAAATTATTATTCCCCAATATGTACGATTGTGCAATCTACAAATAAAATATAATATGTAAATCTCATACATTGGTGGAATGACCAGTCAATCGACTCATTATAGTATACAGAGTTAAATTTAAAACTATCTTTCCGACTCACCCTAAACTATATTATTACATTCGTATGAAATCATGTAATTATATACTTTATTTTGTTTGACATTGCAAACAAAATAAGCAACAAATAAATAAAACAATAATACTGGACAATCTACCCAGCATCATCTTGCCCATGAATAATATAAGTTCATTCTAAGCTACTCCTTATGAATCAACCATAGCAGTCATACGTAAAACGACATATAAAACTAAAAAAAAAGATAAGTGTTGCCCTGAAAATCGTTTCGTTACAGCTTGATTTCGTATGCACCCGTTTTGTCGGATCAAAGGCTTTCTGGCGCGAGGTGAAGTGTTTAAAAGTGAGCTATGCGTCGGCGCCGCCCGTCTGGCCTTAGGAATGCAGATTAGATACAGAAACCGTAAGGACTGATTATTGAATGCCTACAGTTCTGCGCTTTCAGTGAGAAACTGTTGAACAGCGCCATCTAGTTAGGACAGTTAAAACGCCATAATATCACTATCTTTTTAATAATTTAGATATTTTTTTCAACTTTTTATTTAATTACAAAATGAATTAAATGAGACTTTGGTGCCACCAATATTCAAGGATACATCATGTCATTTGAGGAAAATAAACAATCAAATCAGTGTTATTAATAGTTTGGGTTTTTCCATACCTAGATTACCGATAGGTATTCTACGAACAACAAGTAGTGTTATGATGAAAAATTATAGATTACTGTTATAAGCATACAATTATAAAATTACCCAGTACATCACGGACAATGTTCACTAATGTATTTATGTATTTGTGGTCATGGTGGCCGCGTCTATGGCGCCTGAGTTTGATAAAATGATAACTCTTCCTTTCATAGTTTTATTATACTGCCCTCCTTGTGAAAAGTGCAGTAACTAGAATTTTCGCGACAATTGTATGCGTTATTGCTAGTTATTTGAAGCAACTAAATTTAGCAAAAATTCTAGTTACTGCACTTTTTACAAGGAGGGCAGAATAGTTGACCACCACGCTTTATATGGTAGTTGGTAAAAACAAACTTGAATATAAAATTTATTTACCTGTTTATTTATTACTTACTTACATAATTAATGTAGAGGTAGTATCCATTTTACGTACACCTAATATTAAAATTAACTAAGCAATATCGGAAAAATATTCTCTATCCCTATGCCTTAGGCTTTGAAATACTTAATATTAAATATATGTGCATATTTCTACCAGCGCTTTTTAGATGTAATTTTTGTTTTCAGCTTTTTATGTATAGCGTAAAAAGGCTGGGTTTCGACTCGAGATGTGCGAGTATCTAGAGAGGGATTTATTACAAATAGATCAACCAATAACTATATATAGGATAACTTCATTTACCTAGTCTCGCAACGGCTACTAGCTAACTGATATCTTCAGTCAAGTATTTCCCCAATATAATGTAGGTCACACAGAGTGTGGCTTCTGCTCGTTATTTAGTGCATAAACTCATCCGAGAATAGAATGTGCGCCTGAATATACTGAAATAGCGCAGACGGGCGACGCCGGTGTCAACGCGACGCTTTTGGACTAATATTAATATACCGAAGCATATCCGAATCGAAATGCTAGACGGATGATTCATGGCTTTTGAGCTTTGAGCTTTCCGCTGGGTTTTTTTTTTGCTGCATAAAGACGTTCTTAGGACTTCTATAAAACCATGTCGCGGTTGGGTAAACTCAGTTGTCTACTTCGACATAGTTGTATACGTATACATTGGCGAGAGTGTTGTTATTTAAGTTAGTAAAAAAAAAATATTAATTCGAGGAACTAATCATTCTTATCAGTTATCAGTACTTATACTATACATAAACATAAATATATCGTATGCGTTACCTAATTTGTTGAAAAACAATGACGTACATAATAATTGACATAGTTTTATCTTAACGATAATTATGTTAGCAAAACACAGCATTTACCTTAAACATAATTTTGAATACAATTTTAGTGACATAAAAGTAGCCGCTAAGTATACAAAATATAATCACTGTAATATTGCGTTTTAATCACTTTTATAAATTCTTAATTAACAACTAAATTTAAACTCTCATTATATTATTAATTATGTAATGTAATATTCATAAGTATTCATTGCATTAATACATTACCAATATGATTTGATTTGGTGTTTTTCGCACTCAGAAATGATCTACTAAACTCTAATTTAACTTACTACTAACTTAGAGTTTTTACTGCCTCCCCGCAAGATGGCGTTATCAGTCTCGTATGCCATGCATTTGTTCTTGTTTCGTTTTTACCATCATTATTGCTTGTTTGCGTTCCCCCTTGGCATCGTGCACATACCCAATGTGATTAAAATCATCCAGGTTTATTTGATTGGTGGAATTTTCTTGTAATTTCGATAACTGACAGTTCAAAGTCCTAATGATCACCGGCATGTCGGTAAGCCAAGGCATTCGTCAATGAACGGGTTGGAAACCGGTTAGATGCCATATGCTTGTGTTTTTTTACTGTTGAGGATAAAACCTTACCGTATGACTCGACGGATTTTTCTGAATTCTTGGACCAAGTCCTACATGTTTTATTGATAAAAATATTTGGAGAACTTACCTGCCATACCTATATCTGTTTCTCTACTGAATTAGGAATGTGTATAGAATAGAATTATACGAAAATCATAGTCACTGTGTAATAAATAATAACACGATGTGCGTTATTTAAAATGTTAATTAATTCGATTTATTAATTTGTAAACTTGACAAAAAGTGTTTTACTTATGTAGGTACTGAAGAATATAGATATTACCTACAGTAAAATAAAATTGTCGATCCCATGTCGCGTAAAATATTACCTATTTGACTACCGATATCTAAAAGCTGCAGAAACAGGAAACTCCCGACAGACTGGGCATATTATTAATCAGAGTACATTTAATAGGTATAATTCCAGCTGTCTGCGTCAACTGACTGCAGGAAAATTTACAAATTTTTCATATTTGCCGTATCTAGTGAATAGGTCAATTTGAAATATATTTATTCAGACATCGAATATTCGAATATACAATTTGAAAAGTACAGTGACTTTGATTGATTTTTATCTAAGCTAGTAACTAGCTATGCATAGTTTGGTTGAGTCATAATTCCGAAGAATCAAACCTGCATTACGCATTTTCTTTGAAACGAAACGAATAACGCCGTCTGAATTACAAGTGCAGAGATTCTTGGAGCACCTCTGTAATTTAAATTCTAAACAATGTTTATAGAATGTTATTATACGTTGTATTATATTTATACCTCTCTCTTACGGTACCAGTCCGGGCCCACTCCGATTAGATTTAGAGCACATAGTACACATATTTCTTTTGATGGGTACGCCTTAGTAACCGTCCTGGTGTGCCTTGGTAACCTTCCTGGTGGGCCTTAGTAACCTTCCTTGGTAGAGTAACTGTGTACATTCGTACACACCCAATGCCCGCATCTTTCTAGGATTCAAACGAGCATCGGGGTGTGTACGATGTCATAGTTAGGCCATATGATTTATAAAATACGCGTTTCAAATCGCCTAATTTGTGTAGAAAAAGGCAATCTCTTATCATGAGATTGATTGATTGGGTTTTCCCACATCAGAAAATTGACCGCAACAATAAGTGCGGTTACGTAGCAATACGTTTTGTCGACGTTTCCAATCATGCAGGAATTTGTTGAAGGTGCACAAACGATCAACGAACTCATAACTCCTTGGCTCATATTCAAAGGTCTACCTAAAACGGCTAGCGGTTTTCACTTCACAAGTTTTCATGTAGAGGTCGCTAGTAGGATAAAATTGAGTGAGCAAACTGCAGGGTTTCGTGGATGCATTTACTTGCATTTAGCGATGGTGAGTCAGCGCTAAGGTGGAATTAATTAACTAGTTGCATAGACGTGACGTCCTTGCAAGGCTGCTGTGATCACGTGCCGTTTGCACCGCCTTCGCGCTGCCTTGTGGCTTCACAATCAATCGCAACTCTATGTCGTTTATCTTAGATTCAATTTTGTCTTCAAGCTACACATGGATTAAAAACTCAAAGCTAAAAGGCGTTGTCTCGACAAACAAAATTAAACTGAAACGCATGAACTCAGGTTTCATTATTGCTTGTAGGCCACGGTATACCTTGTGTATGGTCTGAGTGAAAATTCCAGAGTGGCAGTGATATTTTTCTCAGCTTATGTTGAGCAAGTTATAAGATGGTACAAAGGATGAAAATTATTGTATTGGTGATTGATTGTGGGATCCAATGATACCTTACCCACAAGTCACTTAACAAATTATAACAACTTTTTGTAAGAACTCCTGAAGATTAGACAGCAATATTCATTTGCATGTATAATATTTTTTATTCTTATAAATTACCTCTTGCTTTACTTAATTTGGTTATTTAATTGTAATATTATTTGTTAATAAACGTTTGACCCCTCTTGTAAGATTTAGTCGGTTTTATTGTAATGGATGGATATGGTAATATAATAATAATGCGATTGAATTACCAGAATAACCTCTAAATTTGCTGGTGATCATTGGATTTTCCTTTTATATTTACCTTAATAGCTTATATTATAACAACTCTGCATGTAAATACTACATATAACTACTCGTTCAATTAAATGGAATTAAGTAATTAATAGCATGTCATTTTAACTAGATTCTACAAAGTGCACATACATGGCCTGCGGCTCTAAAGTGCTTTTTTTGTCTTTTACTTTATAAGCCATGAATCATCACAGTCAATGTACGGCCTGTACATTGAGTTTAATACTTAGGGCGGTCCACCCACGACGTCCCAACAATCAGGTTGGAGTGTAGCGAATGCAAGGCGCCGGCGTCTGCGCATCCTACGTTGGATTAGAATACTGCTTATTATGGGACACATACCTAAATATATTATTGACTGATTTTATAAATAAGTATTGGTTGACTGATTTTAGGGTAGTGGGTATATATAATAGATTGCACGATTTCTCGGAACTCACGGATGCTGGCATAATCTTATTTATTTACTTAGTTGTAATTTTATGTTATTATTAATAACAATGAGCTTTTACTGTTTGAATGCACAACATCACGCGGAGTAAGGCCCTGGTAATGTACAGTAGGTAGGTTTATAAACAATTTACGGGCTAAATATTATACTTAATTTATTATATATAAGCTATTATAAATTTTAAGCCAAAATTTATTTTATATTTTTATATTAAAATATGATAATCAATACAATTCCCTGCTATCCACTGTAGTCTACTGAAAAGATAACAATTTAAATCAGTGTCTTGACTCAATAATATAAATTGTGATTATTCTAAAATCTTGTAAACCAGAACGCGGATTGTTCTGGAGGGTAGATAGAATAGACAATCACATCGCATCGCCATATGTACATCGCGTACATCATTGAAGTTGAAGCAATGAATTACAAACAATTTACGCATTCGATGACAAAGTGACCTATTTTTTCTTTATTTCATAATATTACAACAAACCCCCGTGGTAAGGGGGCTGGAACCTAAAGCTATCTTCGACGATCCCCGCTAGCCATCAGACAGAAATTTAAATTAAATTATTTTATTTGTTAAGAATAAGGACATTAGGCTACCCACTTATTCACGTACATCAATGTTATTTAAGCCCTTGACTAGATTTCTACAGCCCAGCCATAGTATAGTCCAAGCAATGGCATCGCTTTACAAGACTCGAGGCGTGGGCGCCGCTGAGTCACACAAACTATGGCTCGCGAGTCTCATTCTGAACCCTATTACAAGCCTACAAGAAACGGTAAGTTCTTTGATACTACTCCTACTTATGGCTTAGTTATGATTATACATTGATAAAACTTGCTTACAAAAGTTATTTGGTAATGTAATTACAAAAGAGCATAACATGTGGAAGGTCAACGGCAAAGGCAGCTTGAAAGCTTGAGGTAGGTACAGCCTGTACAATTTTTTTAAAGATCTAGATCTTGAGGTTGGTTTAACGACATTATTGAGATTGAGACGATAATTTTTGTTAGAGATTTGGTGCTTTTGGTGATTTGGCGGTGGTAGTTTTCCGTGCGCACATGTGCATGGAATAGAAAGATATATCTTTGTTGAAGTTTCATCTATGATGATAACATTAACACATGGAATATTTGTATCAAAAATTAAACTTCTCGATTCTATCAAGATCACAAACTCAAGTTTCTCAAATACGCTTTCCTTCTTGTGGGCTTTATTTCAAGCAAAAGGTTAAATCTGTTTAGTGTTACTTGATCCAGTAAATAAAATAAATCTTCCAAAAGTGTACACAATGCAGTGAAATAGGCTATATTTCACTGCATTGTGTACACTTTTGGAAGATTTATTTTATTTACTGGATCAAGTAACACTAAACAGATTTAACCTTTTGCTTGAAATAAAGCCCACAAGAAGGAAAGCGTATTCCAAATTAAAAGGAGTAAATAAATAATGCTGGATAACAGTATGCTCTAGCCCCAAGTAAAGCAGAACTTGTGTAATAGTTATGTTACCATATTTTGCAGGACGTCTCTCAAACAACAAGAACTTATAAATTCGACGAAGTTTTGGTATGTAAAACTCCTGAAGCCACCAAACGAATCGATGGAACTGTTGTCTCGTCCGAGTTCTTCCCGTAGACGATCAGTGTGCTTGCAATCTTCAGTTCTACCACCGAAGTTCTCGACATCCCGTCGTCAATTTTGGTAAGTGCTAGTACTAGTACATACATAGTTATTTACCAGACATCCACTTTCTGGTTTTGGCAAGGTCCTCGTTGTGCGACAAAGAGGTTCGTAAAATAGGATAGAAAGAGACACAAAACGTAAAACTTCTCTGAAACTTTAGAATGTGGTTCAAGGATTTTTACACACTTACACACACCTGTGGTTACTGATACAAAGTAGTAAAGTTATATGGATCACGAGAGGTAATGTCGGTTTGCGCTGTAGTTAATTGGTAGTTTTTCTGTTATTAATGCGGTTTAATGTTTGTTTTGTGTATAGCCATTCGCTTTATCTCAGCATCTCAGCAGACGGTATTTTTATACATACCTACTGAATAATTTTAATAATAACCTATCTATCAAAATAATAATCCTCGTTAATGTACCTAATTAATAAGGTATGACAAACGACTACATTACAGAATTACTCCATCTGCTTAAATATCTAATTAAAAAATCGTTTATTCCAGCACACTTACTTAATACCTATTAAAGGCCCTATCACAAAAAATAGAAAAATTAAAAATAAATGAATAATTTGTTAAAAAGTTTAAAGATAATACATTAAGTACACAACTGCACTATCCCCATATGACGTTTTATATCTACATAAAAATAAAAGAAATGCAATACTTAACATAATTATCCTTACTTTGATTACATTGTAAACAAAATATACCAATAAGTATCTAGACTTATTGATATATATTGTTTACAATGTAGTCAAGAAATCGGCAAAGTTAAATACAGGGTAACCTGTTTTTTATTGGCGCTACTAAATATTTATGCGTTTATAGTAGAGTGCGGACAAATAGGGCTGTATTATCAGATATAATTAGCTCATGGTATCTTTCCAATAATTCTTATTTATAAGTGTCTATTGATAACACAATCATACTTCGCAGGACTACACAAATTAAATAATTTCTAGACGACGAAGATAAGTGAACGGAGTATAGGTATTAATTAGATAGGATGTATCCTATTTACATCCATTGTTGGCCAGTAATATTGTTATTTTTCTATGTTTTCAATAATTAAATTAAAGTAAAAAGACAAATTGTAGGTACTTCAAACCTGTCTTAGGTACCTATGTTACAATTTGTCTTTTTACATTTTGAGTGATAAATAAGCAGTTTATGAACCCGCAGACTTACCTAAATAAGTACAGGAATTTTGGTGTCATGACATGAATCATATTTACTCGTATAATAAGACTTTGCAATTATTATAGTTTTATGGTTTATTCGATTGTGGGATCTCCAACGAGTCCACTAATTAAGAAGTCTAAGTCCACCCAATTGGACGCAGGATGTGAAAGATAGCAAAAAGAAATATTTTTTGCCGTCGGTCCCGGTACTTGGAGATTATGATGTGGGATTGGATTCCCTAGTAGGTATCGATAGATTTTAGTACAAAACAATAATATTATATTGGTAACAATATTGGTAACAGGTGCCTCTACCTTCTAGGTAGGTATGTCAAAACATCATGATACCATCCGTCATCATCATGCTAGGCATACAGTAACGTGTGTGTAATGAATTTGTCATACAGAGACCGTTGTGAATGCTATGCTATGTTATGATGGACATTTGCATTCCGGTGCTATCGGGTGACCCAGTGTCATTTGATATAGAATGAGATCATGCTGTATCGCTGAGTTCATTTTATTGCGATGGAATAATATTAAATATCTGGAAATCCCTGTTATAACAACTAGGGAAATACTTTTTAACACAGAAAATTATATCTATTAGATAGGTGCAACTAGTATTTTCAATTGATTTATTGGTGACAGTTTTTGCACTCCGCAATGGTAATACATTGTGTGATTTAAACATAAACCACCTATTTACTTTATTTTCATGTAGTTAATTGATGCTCACGTGTGATTCGAACATACACCACCTATTTACTTTTTTTTCATGTATTAGATGCTCACGTGTGATTTGAACATACACCACCTAATTACTTTATTAACATGTACAAGTACTAGATGCACATTTGCTTTACTTATTTTGTAATTAAAACAATAGAACTGCAGTCTAGACTACAGGTATCTCATCTAATCATAATCCAAATCAATAGCAATGCAATCTGAAGTGTTGTCATGTCACGTCACTAAGATGCTGGCCGCATTACCCCGCTCTGTATAGCAATATTGACAATGCTACTGCGTTGCGTCAGATACTTACCAGCTCTAGGGTTTCGCTCTGATAACATTTTGAAAACTCGGTTAACCTTGGTAAGGTTGTTTGTTAACCTTTTGGTCCTAGGGTTTTGATGCAAGTGGAGTAATCATTTACTGTATTTTATGAACAAATCTACTCACTTAACCTATTTATAAATTCTGAACGACCCCTCCAATTTTCATCGGGAGGACATTATAATAATTTATTGGAAAAATATAGACTTGTCTAAATGCTTATTTTGTAAGCCAAAAGAAATATGATATAACTATCTGATATCTGATAACTTGTCCAGCTGATTTGTAGTTATCCAATCTCCCTACCAATGTTAGGTGATGAGAAATCATCTACTCACACCTTTGTAGGGAGTATGGTAGGTACAAACCATCTAGGTATGTACTATTGAAAATACCATTATGCGCCAACTTTCTGTAGGTACCTACATACTTATGCTCAAAACAAACGCAGAAAATGTTGTTATTGTTCAGTAGGACATCTACATCTACTCAATGTAAACAGAACTCCAGTTTTATCCTTCAGTCTCCGGGAAGTCCCAGTATCGAGAACAGCAGGATACCTAGGTACTAAACTAGCACAATACCATATTGCCCTAAGGTCCAAGTCCACTTGCCATCCACATCACGATGTTGTATGACATCAACCATTGTCGCTAGAACAATGTGCGTTCGCGCACGCGTTGCTCAGTCACGCGCTGATTCACGCATACACCCTTACATACTCGTATACCTTTACATGTACCTTTCACATACATTATGTTGGGTTGAAGATGTTCAGCTTATGATCGCGCCATTATTACTCGTCACGACTGTCGTATTCATTAACATCAGTAATGTTAAGGGGGTATACAACCTCAACTCTGTGCGAAAAGGCTAGACATATGATTTTGCGTTCATAAGAGCGGGACAGGGCATTGCAACGTAAGTCCAAAAATCACCAAAAATCAAGTTTTAGCTTATTATCTATTAATTAGGACATTATTTGAAAAATCCGAAACATATAACATTTTTATTATACTTAATTCTATTACCACGCTTATTGTCAAGATCTGAACTTCTGTATTTATTGAGAAATTTAGGTTTTAGTAAAAATTTAGAGGTAACTTTGCGCTTTTTATCTATCGAGAAAATTTTATGGAATCGTGTTTTCGAAACATATGATCGATAGATTAAGTCCTGAACTTTACTATATATCAATTTCAAAGTTAAATATTCAGTAGTTTAGACGATATGGACATCCGGCGGAGTTGAAAATTAGCAGTTTGAGGTAGTATACACCCTTAAGGGACAACAGCTTTTGCTCACTCTGTTTACGCTTGCAAAGAAGGATTTCGACGAATGTATAATAATACTCATTGGTGTCAAAGATTTTCCCTCGAAGACAGTTTAAATGCTTTAAAAAGGTCTTTCAGTTGCCGTATTTTAGTTACTTGTTTATGCAGGTAGCATTTTCTGAAGCTCAGTAGGTACCTTACCTACCTATTCTCATAGATTATTTGAAAGTTATTATACTTTTCTTCATTATAATTTTGGACGAAGGGACGATGTTGGCTGGCTATTATGTAGGTACCTACCTCAATGCTCGCATCAAAGCATCAAAACTATTTTGGTAAACGAATTATTTATTAGACACATGTCTGAATTTTGTTAACTAAGTATTCTTATATAGGTACATTTTGCGCGCATTGTGCCAAAAAGCGGGCACCGAGTCGATTTCTTTATAGTAGAATCTGGTATGCATGCAATTCATTTCAATACATTTCGTATCGAATTTCTTATGATAATGCAGGACAGAGCTGTTTTGTTGAATGTATCAATATCAATGAACTCATGACTGCAAACTGTTTGCGTCATTCCGGCTGCGGTTATGAAACTTGATTAGATCAAAGCTCAGTACATGATCAATTGGGGCTTATACATGAGGCAATGGCGCTGACTGTACTTCTTGTTGCATAAAGCTATGACAGAGGAGAAAACTCTCGGATAGATCTGAAACTGGTAAAGTTAATATAATATTGTGTTCCGATTGCGTCCACTAACCGATCACAAATTGAATTGAGACTGTCATCACACCATTCCTCTAATGCAATTGCCCGTATGTGACCAAAAATTTGGTGATCGGATTTTGTTTTAGTCTCAACAGATCAGGCTTACTTTCAGAGCGCTAGATATTGATAGCTGTTATTACTGCGTGAGAGTTTCGCTTCTATACTCATTTTAGTTTTGATTATTCTTGCGAAGTATTATGTAAGTAATACTCCTGCCATTGGTGTTGCAATGTTATTCGACTGGGCACACGGCACTATACTTCACTTTCACTGCAGAATTTCTAACCAAATGGAATTACGCCTATGCCGATAGGAGAGGGCTTATTTTTCAACCCCGGGCTTGTTCATTAGGGGGTTGTTGGTCTTGAGATGCAAGGTTAAAGACAAAAATACGAGGCAATTTCCATTTTGGTTTTGTGTCAGTTGATTTACACATGTCTAAAATCGCCCTCGTAAGTTTTCCTTGCATGGATATTAAGGAAAATCGAGTTTATTGACTCATCAACAATGTGAATAAGCTATACTTTTACGTAAGTCGAAATGTCTTACATAAAGTAAGTTTATTTTTTTTTTATTGGTTAAAAATATCCTGGCATTATTGCAAAACTATTATGACCTGGAAAATTCCATATCTTTTATATTTCCCACCTCTGTTTACAAACCAAACAAATACTGGTTTCATTTCAAATCGTTTCCAGGGATTGATAAGAAAGTCCAATGCTATCCAAGTACTTACTTCAATGGCGAGCGACAATCTAACAAACCTTCAATCGTCTGGAGGTCGAACTAATAAAGGACTCGAGCTGCGATGTAGACGGTCCTTGTTCGTGACGCGTCCTCTGCTAAAAGAACTCTTTTTCTTGTAATGTACGTTTTTATGTTTCGAACTTCTACAGAACGTCTGTAGGACGTCTGTACTTTGCCCCTACTACTACTATTTTTGAGAAAAAGACGCTGATTACCATGATTGTCGTTAACATCTGCTCAACTGGTCCCAAAACTGACCTTTTCTGACATTTTTACATTGGTTAATTTCGTTCTAACGTCTATTCCCTTCGTGTTGTTCCTTAGACAACATCACTGTCTTCTAAGCTCGTAGGTTTCTTATCGAAAATGGTGACCATTGCCACCGATATATTTTTCGTCATAGGTAGTTAAATTCATAAGTGCATATTAAAATTGCTACTAATTCAGATATGAATGTCCTGAATGTCCTTTTCGCCGCGTAAAAACGCCATCTATGTTCAAAACTCGTTTTGCTAAATTGCATTTTAAGTGATGTATGTTACAGATTTATACAACTTTTATTTCGGAACGTCGTCATCCCAATCCAAATCTTAGTAGATTCTATAAGTAGGTGAACAGGTGAATAGCCAGACACTCAGAAATAGGAACTGAGCAGACCTAGCCCTACCTAGCCATACTAAATTAGATCCGTGCTGCCGTTCCATAAATAAATAAAATAACTTTAAGCCATAATGTTTCCTGTGCTCAAATAATTCTACTTAGCGATGACTTGCTCAATGCAAAGTTCAATGCAAAGTTGGAAATCTAGGCGATCGTGGAATTATCTGGTAACCGAGGCCAAACCTAGTTTGGTTTTTCTTATTTTTTGACCCATGAGAGTCCTTGTAGTTAAGTCAAAAAGCTAAAGCCCTACCTAAGACGAATTATTTAAACTAATAAAATGTTTGAATGAACGATATTTGTATGATTCTCTAACCATAATAAAATAATATTATCTTTTTAAGGTGCGTGCTATATTTTTAAATATTCTAGATTTCGTTTTCTTTAATATATTATATTTTTTCTTATTCCTGTACCTATCAGAATAAATATATTTACTTTCATTTGATGAATCGAGCTTGGTTAAACGCAATTTTTGTGACGGCTTTGCAACTAATCAGTTCGATGCTCTCAGGACTTCCCGTACCTAATTGTTGACAGTCACTTTGATCCCTCAGAGGCATCCATCTTCGTACATTTACAGCAGCATATTCATTGCAACGTGCTCTATCCGCACGCTCGATGACTAATACCGTTGGAATCCAAACCTATCCAGTGTTGTCTATGAATTCGACTTAGTTGGTCCTATTTACTCAAGCTTGGCGCCACTAAATACGTCATTTTGCTATTCTGATTGCGAATGCTTTAAAAGGATACTTAAATCAAGAATGCGGCATGCCGATAGCCTTACATCCTTGCATGACGATGTTAAACTCTTTGTTTGTTGGTATTTTTTCCACAAAAGCCTTATAAATCTATCACAAAAGTATCCTTGCGGAATATAACTACATTACTTTTACATATTCCCAGCATTTGATTGCAAAGGAATTTCTTTGAAAGGTAAACTTGTGATACGTACAATGCTTCAAGACTTTAAATAGGAATATCACTTACATGCGATGAAGGTAATGGCTAGAGCCAGGCCCTTCGCAACAAGAATGCCTTGAGTGCTTGAGACAGATCACGGAACTGCACGCAGATAAAATCCGCTATTGACCTTTGCGGCTGTAGCTCAGATCCATTCTTTGTTCAAAGGTTTAATTTGCTTCTGTTGCTAACACAACTCTGAACGTAGGTAGGTACTCATTCGTTGTGTAGTTGTTGTAAATTAATTGTACCTATTGATATTGTATCGTAAAATAAATGAATTGGGAAAATTAATAAGGTTTCGTCTCTTTATCATCCTAGAAATAATTATTATCTTGTATTGGTTCTTCTTATCTGCAATTATTTTAGTTAAAACATGTAAAAATATTTAAAGCCGCGTCAGCTCTACTGAAAATAATCATCAGTCTATAATAGTCCACTGTTGGACATAGGCCTCCCCTAATAAGAGCTATAGATGCCATTATTTATCATTTGGGGGTTATTGCCCATAATCCCCACGCTGGGCATACGGGTTGGGGCTCGCAGTTTGTTTTAGTTGTTTTACAGACAGACGGCGCGGCGCTGCGGCCCGCCCCCTGGTGTGTCTCCCTTAGTCGCATCGCATCTTACGACACCCACGGAAAGAGTGGGGCTGTTAAAATTCTATGCCGGCAGGACACGGCAATGTGAAGTGAAGAGAAATCAATAACAAATTATTTCTTATTTTAATAATTATCTGTTTGAAATTTGACTTGTCTAAGTGCTTATTTTGTAAGCCTAAAGAAATAAAGTTATTGAATCTGAATGATTGTGAAAATAAATGACTCAAAAATTGTTTAGAAAGAGCTGAATAACGAGTTTTTTTCTCGGTCCATGCTGGTCGACGACCTCTGTGGCGCGGTGGGCGAAGGTCCGCCTGTGACGCAGGAGGTTGCGGGTTCGATTCCCGCCTCGGGACAAATATTTGTATGATCTGCAGATATGTGTTCAGAGGTTCTGGTCGTTTTCTATGTATAATAAAAAATATCTATCTATTTAATAATATTGCATTACGTATATCAGTCATCTAGTACCCATATCACAAGCTCTGCTTAGCTTGGGGCTAGATGATGCTGTGTGGATTGTTCAGCATTATTTATTTATTTATTTATTTATTTGGTCTGTTTGGTAGCAAAGATTTACTTTCATAATTCATACATCGATTTCAATAACAAGAGTAAAACAAAAATCGCCTTAGAATACTCTTATGAATACTACGTGTGTGATCCTTTTCAATTAGCCGGAGCAAGCTAACGATCACGTAAGGGATGGCCACCTGGCGTAGGATGTACCGAACAAAGGGATCACACAAAGCTCTAGACGTGTGACAGGAATGAATGGTTCCCGTAAACACAGCATAGATAACACTTCGGTTATTTTATTTTGGCTTTAGGTCGTAGATTTGAACACTTGGTAGTCTATAGAAACCCGTATCATAAGCGCAATAGTTTTTGCGTCTATTTTCCTAGGGATTTCTGCATTGTTTGTGCTGATATAAGATTCTGCTTGGTCATCGTCATTATCTCTGCCCAACTGCTCTTTGTTGTGGGGTTTTCTGATAACTTATCCTTAATCCTTACAAAATCCGGACAATCCGCTTATTCGCTATCGCTGTGGAAATAAATGCTCATGGTCTTATGCCTCTCCCGCCTCTTGTACGTGGTGCTTCCATGTGCATTTATAGCAGTTTTCCTACTGTTGGTAGATCATATTCCTGTGCCGACATAGTGAATGGCGGCATGTCAATGGTGGAGGCCTAATTGAGATGTCTCGGTTGCCCGTCCGGCAATTAACACTCGGTCTAAGCGGTGGTTTAGTTCACGTGAGACATTTCTTGAGTACCCATGGGCTCTGTTACGCACAGTTACTGGCAGACTTGTTGGAAATTCTAGGGTTTCCTTGTCAGTCCTCAATGAACTGCGGTTTGAAGATACGCTTGCCATCTCGTGGATGCTTGAAGTCAACCGTACGGCAACTGTCCTATGTTTTATGTAGTTAGTGGCTAAAGTTTAAAGTCGTACTCTTTGCTGTTGATCATTGTTGTGAGACTGAGGCACGTATTATTAAAGTTTGCTCAGTCACATAATTATCTATGCCTGAGATATTTAATCATGTGACATATAAATTAAACTACATAACGAGGTTTTTTTTAATTTTCTAGACCATACCGGTTGTTTTGTGGGCAACAGATATCTGAAACTTGCCTAAAATCTCAGGTTTCATTCGGTAAACCAATGTTCAATAGGCATTAGTAAAGGCAGGAAGTAGTCCGCAATAATATTGCCAATTAACGGAATTTAGTTAACTGCCGCCATTTAAAAATCTCCAGGATAATACCAAGGTTTTTCCATGAAAACAATAACAACTTATGTAATCATAAAATAAACAAGGCTGTACCACCTACATCAAACATCCTCGAGTAATATTGAGATAAATGTGTTTGTGGGCTGTGGGTGGCTGGCACAGAGATCCTGTTTCGTTCGACTTCTAGAGACGTCTTTTAATATCATAAGAAACAGTCAGGACTTGATAAGCATGTTACCAAACATTTTCGTAATCTTAATGTAAAAATTATGATTCATAATAACATGATCAAGTATTATTGATGACCATTTATTATGTCATATCTTTTGGTTCGGCTCCTCGTGTTTTACTAAAACACTCGTCTAGTCTCTTCTATCGTAGTTTCCTTGTTCTTTGGATTCTTTGCTAATCCTTAAAATAGCTACTTCAAATATACCTACGTCTGTAAACTATTTTATTGTACTTGTTAAGAAGTACTTTGGAACCTCGTTTTAACGATGTACCATACTTTTAAGGTTCACTTAGCTCGTATAGACATACAGAACTAAGCAAGAGCTTAGTTCTGTATGTCTGTCTGTATTGTACCCATTTTAATTGATGTAATTTTATGTTGTTGCTGAAAACTGTCTGATCTAGTTTGCTTGAATCGTCGAAGCGTTTTTCCACGTGTTGCTTTTTTTTGAAATTCGTTAGCGTGTGTGGTTATTGTTTATAAAATTGTTGGTTTTATAAGCTTTAGCCAGCTTTATCAATAGCGCTGCTGTTCAAATAAGGGCGATCCGATAAAAAATATTTCATTTAAAAAATCCACTGTTACTGTCGGGTCGACCTAATGTGAACCCAATCTAAGTTATATATTACATACCTACTTCAGTTCACTTACCCACATTGGTGGCATAGTTATCTGTTATCGTTGCCAGTGGAGTGGCTTGTTTGCGTATGTTAATACCCAGAGGTCGATATTTAGGTCGCGGCGAACAAACGCTGCTGGTATATGAATACGTTTCGCTAGGGCTGCGATACTCCGGTCACTGCCATTACCCCTAAATTTTATTTCGCTTTGTTATAGGATTCCCAATCAGCTTTCATTTTAGTGTTGGGCTTTGGCTAGGACTGCCATAGGTACTTGAGTCTTATTTTTATGTCATCTAGTTCCCATTACACAAGCTCCGCTTAGCTTGGCGCTAGGTGATGCTGTGTGGATTGTCCAGCATTATTTATTTATTTCATTTCGCTTTGATAAAGGCATTCCCAATCATCTATCACCATTTTTTGTAATCGTTAGAACTATTGTAAAAGCTAATTGCAGTTTTTGTAGTATAAAGCATCAGTAAATTATGTCTTGGGTCAGAGAAACTTCATTTTTACATATGTGAGTGGCAAGTTCATTTCATACGTTTATGTACCTTTAAGTGTCCATAACATTTATGTACTTTTAAATGCCTTCGTTAGTTTCCTTACTTACATGCTTCCTTATTTATCTCGCAATATGCTGATACTTTTGTATCTTGCTTATTACTTGTGTCAACAGAAACATGAATTTCAAGTTAGGTGTGATGTGCCCAAGTCACTGAACTGGAAAAGCATGTCACAATCATTCCAAATCGGGTTGTTATCGACTAATAAAGGATTAATTATGGTAGGTAAGTTGATAACCTGATTGCAAGAGATAATTGCAAGGACTGCTTATCTGTCATATCTGCTTGTTAGTTCAGTCAGCTAAGAAACTTGCAGGGTTTGTTCTGACACCAACTATCTGATTTTTTAACCTCATTTTGAAAGTCTAATGGTACTAGAACCATAGTACCAACTAAACCTGCGCTAAATGTAAAGAGATGTGTATTAAACTACCAATGGAAGGTCGTTATGCACACGATTCCGTCTCCAGTCTCAGTGGAGACCACCGAGCAGATATTATCATATTTGTGTGCGACGAAACAAAGAAATACCGAAGTGGAGATGTCAGCTGTGCCTCGCAAGCTGGCGACGTCACCGAAGACGAAAAAAGAGATGAATGGAGATGTGAGCTGTGCCTCGCTAGTCCATTTATCTCAACAACGCCGCTCGCAGCTCACCCGCTCTAGCCAGTACATTATCTCCACTTTAGCCTATACAAATCTCTGTTCTAGTCTAGTCAGTACGCATCTTCGCGGCTTCAGTGGAGAAACCTGATAAACGTCTCTTCATCGGAGATGAAACATCTCCGCATTTGTGGAGTTTGAGCCTTGTGAACAAACCGTACCCAACTAGGTATATAGCGGGACTTGGCGGGGTATGAAATGACAGCTATAAGATAAAGCATCGTTCATGGACAGCAAAACATGTTTGCATCTCATGATGTTACGTCTCAAACTGTTCGCATCCCACATTCCAGCCATCAATAACCACAATAACCGTTGGATGTTAATGTCACTCGCTAACGTCCACACCACATACCATCATCGCTATGCAGGTAAAAACCTACTCAAGTAATACGACGGTAAAATAAAACCCTAGATCATAGTTCAGCGTCACTCAAAAGGATTTATATTATTATTGATGGAGTACAAAGTTCACTTCTAGTAGTTTATAATGAATAACTTCCTGTCCTGGGTAAGTATTACAATTAGTTTTATGATTATCATTCCCCGGTCTTAGTCATGATTTATCAGCACTATATAATAGAAGGCATTATCTCCTTGGCGGAAAAACTTGAATGAAATCTGACGATGAAAAATCTACTTACCACCGGTTTCTACTAGTGCTTTACAAAAGCTTTGACAACCCTACCATGACTTCATTGATGCATGTTGACTATGCATTTCCGTCAGCAACAGCGACATAGCATATCCGTTCACACACATTCCGCTGCATAAGTAAATAGTGTTCGATGTCATTACTTGGCAAAATCTACAAAAATCTTCCTTAGCACAGCTTTAGGTAAGGTGAAGAACATACCCGGTTGTTTGGTGGAGTGGATGCAACTTAAAGTTAATCTTCAGAGTAGACATATTGATTATCGTACTTTTATGTCTGCTTTTGATGTTTCGTTGTACTAACAAGGTTGTTTTATATTTGAAAGTTCTGGAAGCTTTGAAGTTTTATTCGTAAGTGGCAACCCTGTTAAAGAAGCCATTGATGCGAGTTGACGACGCATTTCCGTCGACGCGGCATATCCGGCGACTTGAACCAAACAAAGGTCAAAAGAACTTCCGCTGGGTTCCTATTAGTAGTCGCTCCTCTGTTCTAATTTTGAATATGGGAGTTACCAACAAATCGTTTTCCAATGCTCGTGTGTTGAAAATCGATTTTCTATCGATTCTTTATTCGGTGATTCAAGGACCAAAGTTAAGTGGGTAGTAAATTAGTAGCAAACTTATTTTCATGGATTTCTTATTTCAAACTATACTTACTAATACTAAACTCGCGAGCTATGCCAATTTCTGTTATATACCGAGGTAAATAAATCATTAAATAAATATATAAATAATGTTGGACAATTCACACAGCATTATCTAGCCCCAAGCTAAGCAGAGCTTGTGTTATGGGTACTAGATAACTGATATACATAATAATACGAGTACATAGATAGATATTTTTTTATAATACATACATAGAAAGCGACCAGAACAGCCTGAACAAATATTTGCAGATCGTACAAATATTTGTTCCGAGGCGGGAATCGATCTTGCCCAAGAGGCTTGCGTCGCAGGCGCACCTTCGCCCACCGCGTTACAGATGTCGTCGTATTTCATTACATAGAAATTGTAAAAAATAAGTCTTGAAAAACCCGCCGCCCGCCACTCACAAGTGTAGCTGAAATAAATAAATAAAACCCATCAAGAACCAATACCCCGGCTTCAAAAGTCAGACGTTCCCACATCACTCAGCCATTGTCAACTCTTCAAAAAAGCCATGAAAAGACCAATTTGTTGCCTTCAATAAGAGTAACTTCATTCAACGTTGACCTCTTTGATAGCGCCGCCTTTGTTGCTCGAAACTGAGGCTGCTCTGACAATGGGATCAGTCGGTAATCGTTCTGGTCCTGGGGTCATCAGTCAGTGCGAGATGAAAGCTGGCCGCGATACAGTGCAATTGGGAACAACTAGCTAGATCATTCCAACCTACCTAGCACTAATGTTGGACTGCCCTATATAGCGTGTTAGCATATTTGAGTCATCGTGTTGTTTTGACCTCACTTAGCGAGATAAAGACAAAGAGAGGTCATTTGTATAGGTAAACCTGGTGTAGGTTTACCTATAATTTTTCTAGATCACCTAGACAGGTTTCGTATAGGTAAATCTACAATTACAATCTTTCAAGATGTTGACATTGAAAGGATGTAACTGATCGTTTTGTGTATCTAAACTACCAAAATTTGTACCTACCTAGTTATTCCTAACCTATTTCAAATTCTATCAAAATCGTCGTCCCTTGTCAGCACAAAATATTATAAACCTGTTTTGAAACTGTTTTATTTTGTAACTTTACACAAAATTATACAGAACTGGGATATCTCTGCAGCACAGAATTTACTTTATTCGAAGAACAAACAGTTTTACACGCTTTACGACTAACTTACACAAATTAACTCATAACCATATACATTATGATGTATGTCGTCGTATGTATAGTAGCTAAAAGATGAAAGACTGTTTGCTTGCGGGGGAGAAATGGAGGAACAGTTGTGTATTATTAAGAACGAATTACATCATCATCATCAGCCTATGTTAGTCCACTGTTGGACATAGGCCTCCCCTAATGAGCGCCATAGCGCCCTGTCTTCGGCTTGTCGCATCCAGCATCTGCCAGCAGTCTTTCGCAGATCGTCATCCCACCTGGCCGGAGGGCGTCCTACACTACGTTTACCGAGTCGCGGTCTCCACTCAAGAACACGTTTACCCCAGCGGTTATCAGTTCTTCGCGATATATGGCCGGCCCACTGCCACTTCAGTTTGCTAATTCTCTGAGCTATGTCGATGACTTTGGTTCTCTGTCGGATGTATTCGTTACGAATTCTATCCTTCAGAGAAACTCCGAGCATAGCTCTTTCCATAGCTCGCTGAGCGACTTTGAACTGGTGGACCAACCCTATCGTGAGTGTCCACGTCTCAGCTCCGTAGGTCATAACTGGTAGGACGCACTGATTAAAAACTTTCGTTTTCAAACATTGCGGTATGGATGACGAGAAGACTCGACGTAGTTTTCCGAACGCTGCCCAGCCTAGCTGGATCCTCCTCTTGGCTTCCTTCTCGAAATTGTTTTTACCCAACTGCAAAATCTGCCCGAGGTAAGTGTACTCAGAAACAATTTCGAGGAGGTGGCCATGTACGATCACCAGTCTTGGATCAATGTGGCCATTGATCATGATTTTGGTTTTATCCAAATTCATGCCAAGACCGATACATCGGGAGGCTGATTTATTTCGAGAGTTTGGACTTCTTACCAGTACGCTGCTTTTTGCAAAACTTGATGCCCTCGTCCCTCAAAGTTTCGACCAGATTGTGTAGGGTCTCGTCAGCGTCATCAGTGGGTTCCAAGGTAGCGAATCTATCCCCGAGAAGCTGCTGAAACTTCTCGGTGCCCGCCATGATTCTGATTGGGTTCGGTCGGAGCGTGGACTTCATCAGACGGTTCCTTTCAAGCTTCAGATTGATATTCAGAGAGCCTCGAAGGAGTCGGTGATCAGATCCGGTATTGACCCTGTTGATCACTGAGACATCTCTGAATATATGCTTGCTATCCGTCATGATGAAGTCGATCTCATTTTTTGTCACAGAATCGGGACTCCGCCATGTCCACTTCCTTTGGGGCTGTTTCTTAAAGAAAGAGTTCATTAAGAACAGCCCCTCTTTCTCAAGGAAGTTGACAAGCATTTGTCCCCTGTGATTTCGAACACCAAAACCATGCGGGCCTATCCGGGATTCGTTGCCAGTCTGGGTTCCCACCTTGCCGTTAAAGTCCCCCATAACAACGTTGAAGTGAGCCTTGGTGGTGTGATGTAAGTCTTTGGATATGTCTTCGTACATATCCTCCACTTCATCAGCCGAGTGTGCCGAGGTCGGTGCGTAGACCTGAATGACCTTCAAGCTGTAGCGCTTAGACAGCCGAAGGATCAGGTACGCTACCCTGGTCGACACACTGGAGATTTCTTCGACGTTGTTAGAGAGGGCCTTATTGACGAGGAAACCTACGCCACCCTGGGATGTTTTATCACCCTCGCGAAAGTAGAGAAGATGGCCCGAGTCTAGGGTTACGGTGTCCTCCCCCTCTCTAGGGACTTCTCATAACCCTAGATCTAGAACATGCCATTTGATGTTCTCTAACTCCACTTCCAACTGCGCTAGATGGTGATCAAGCCTCAGAGTGCGTCCGTTAAATGTGCCAGGGTCAGTTTGTGTGGTGGATGGTAGCCTAATGTAGCCCGGAGATTCCTAGCACCCCCTGCCCTGCCGTTACCATGGCCGCTACCATGGCCAGGAATAGCGAGGCGGCCGGGAACTGGGGGCCATTTTGTGGCGGTTCTTATCATTATTGGGGGGGTATTGCCCATAATCCCCACGCTGGGCATGCGGGTTGGGGATCGCAGTTCAGTGGAGTAGTTCTGCAGAGGGCGCTGCTGCCCGCCCCCCGGTGTGCCTCCCCTAATCGCCTCTTACGACACCCACGGGAAGAGTTGGGTGGTGAAATTCTATGCCGGCACCACACGGCAAGACGAACGAATTTAACGAACGCAAAAACTAAGAGTAACTTTTAACATAACATAAGCTCTGATTAGCTTGGGGCTAGATGATGCTGTGTGGATTATGTGGCATTATTTATTTATTTATAAGGTTGCTTCAACCAAGCAACAACAATATAACAATTTCTTTTATAAAAAAAATTAAAAATATGTAACAAATAATATTAACTGACAATAGAGTTATATTGCTAACGATAGATCAGTTATGTCCATAGTTGCAATTTCTGGGGAACGCATCCATCCATTGCATCCATATTATGTCAAACATAAAACAAAACTGAATCATAAAAAATATATATTGGTATAGCAACAGTATCTACTTCTTCTGGTGATTCTGCCCGCGGCTTCGAACACGAGGTTATTTTTATCGCATGGGAACTGATTTATCGGATAAAATGTACCTTTATTCAAGGCCTTAAACTACCAATTAATTACTTGGTATGAAACTACCAAAATTTCAGCTGGGTCAGTTCAGTTTTCAACAAACATCCATGCATGCAACCATCTAAACAACCAAACTTTCGCATTTTATTAGTGCGATGTTAACTGCAGTTAAACTATGATTATGAATAACGGATCAGCCATTGATACGTAATGGTCAAAGATTGGTACAGTTATAGAGGTAGAAAGCGATAATTTGATATGTAGTTATCCATTGAAACGATTGCTCATGAAGGCACTTTGCACCTCGGTGCTCTATTATGTATAATCGGTATCTTAGTTTGTACCTAAAACGTATACTTATTAGGTATGTTATTTATTGAATGTTGTATCCACCTATTATCCTGCTAATATAATAAACGCCAAAGTTTGTAAGTAGGGATCATTGAAGTACTATTACAGCTCACTGGTATGGATGGATGTTTGTTACTCTTTCACGCAAAAACTACTAGACGGATTTTGATGAAACTTGGTACCTACATAGATAGTTTATGACGGAATTACATTTGGGCTTTTTATCCCGAAAATCTTACGGGATCGAGAGTTAACGCGGCGAAACCGCGGCCACCCAGCTAATAATAAGTATATATATATATTAGAACCTAACCTTGTCAATATAATATTAATGAAGCTCAATATGTATACTGTTGGTGTAGTACCTGTATAAATAAATACTCATCGTCCCTGTAACGGGTAACATAACCTCAATTATTTATTATCTCAAACTCAAACGGGAATTTTGAATCTTGTCATAGCAAAATTCGGGGTAAACTTTCTATCGTTTTTTAGACGATCGACGATTGCAAAGATATGTGGAAAGCTATCGTATAAATATAAGAAATTTACTGCGTAGCACTTAATTCACCCAGGTGATCAACTTCAGGTGAATTAAGTCTACCCGACCCTTTTTTTTAAGGGGTTTTTTATGTTATGATGAGATGCTGTAATACAATTTTTTGGTTCTCTTTGTTTTGAGTGTGTGAGGGTGTATGTTTTTACCTTTCTTTTTGTACCTACTTGTGTATGTGTTTAATGTACCTGCTTAGGTAAGGGTTTCCTAGCAAATGTCTAAAACGTTAGCTTTAATTGGCCTAGGTTCATGAGAAAATCTAGGATTGCTTGAAAACATGAGATCGAAGATAGCTTAGAAATCTCTGGATAAGTTGATCTTATCGAGTCGAAGGCTGTCCATTTATGGTGAACGTGCATTGAACATTACCTATTTATCAGCCGTTTTACTTACATGAGTCATTGTAGCAGTGATTTTCAAAAATTGGGAACAAACCAGTCAGTCGTGAGATTAAGTTTGACTTTGGGGTTTTTGAGATCTTAAAATGTACCTTAAAGTAGCTCAAAGAAAATCTTCTTCCTATCACATACAAAAAAGATTCACTATTAGGTACATCCATCAGCTTTAATTTAATAAAATATATATTTTCACTCACATACCCGAAATGCTTTAGTCCGGTCAACATAAGCAAGGCTTCTGTAATATCTGTATACACTACGAGTAACCCCTGTTTGTATTGGTATAATATCAAAATACGTACCGAAGTACACCGTAGTAGGTAGGTACCATAGAACTGTAAATCATGATAGCGTTTTTTCATCTCAGGTATCAATAACAATAACTTATTAATTAGGCTAACAAAATAACCATTTGAAATAGTAAGTAACAATCCAAATTTAACACCACAAATTATTATACAATAAAATGGTTATCGTTTTTTTTCAATTTAATGTTTTGTCCACTTGTGTTTGAAGAATTAGCCGACATCAACCCATTACTGACACCCCGGTGCCGATATCACTCACTATACGCGTAGGTCTATTAAACTCTTAATATCTACAATAAAACTAAGCGTCCATTAAATGTAGGTTGGCTGTCAAGAAACACCTGAAGCTACTTTTATCTTAGCAGAAATTGGTTGGTGACAAGTAAAAAAAAATCGTGTAGGCTTTGCCTTTTAATGGGCCCACTGCAACTGACAGGTTGTTAAAATGAGAATAAATCTAGGTGTGCAAACGCTGAACATGGACAGGTAATGGCTTTGGCTAGTTACAGCCACATGTGACCTAGATCGGAATTGCTATTTCATACACGCAGTCTACCAGGCACTTTATCTAAAGTTGTTTCTTTTCAAGTGTGTCAAACTCATTTAAAATGTTTATTAATTGTAAACATTAACAAAATGCCTCCGTCACTAAGTATATTTTGTAATGAGGATAAAACAGAGACTTTCGACTTAAGTAGATAGGTAAAAGTAGCCAGTCTTCAGTACGTTGCACGAGATGCGTTTCATCAGAACTCCATCGTGACCACGATAACTCAAGAGTGTCTCTGTAAAAAACAGTAAGAATAACCTCCTGTGTATTTTTGGGTATTTCCAAATATCTATGCAAAACAAACACCTTATAGCGACTAAAAGACATTCCTGTAGAATTTAATAGGTTTCTGTAATTTCTGTAATAAGTTCCTCTGTTAGGTTACTGTTTAAGTTTAATGGATAGTGAATTAGACGTGATTGGCGCCGCGAAACTCTTATCTTACTTGCCTTGGATAGCTGTTATCAACTTAAACTGCAAACAAATCTGATAAATTGATAATAATTCGTTTTGAATGGTGGGTGAGCCTTCACTAGTTCTATTCTCTATCTATCTCTATTCACCTAGCCTGATGCCTCAACCTCGTCGCCTTGTCGCCTGAAGTTTCAACTGACTGGATAACTGGTGGTCATTTCCTGTCCACAACTGAAACGCCGGCAACATTTAAAATAAAATCGATAATGACCCGTAAATAGTTATTATAGCTAGATAGCTCGGTAGTCTTCATGTCTTCTGTCCTAAATACGCCCACCTGAGAAATAGGATAGGCGCCGCAAGATGTCCTTGTCTAACGCCGTGCCAACCGGACCTTGCCAAGTCCTAGAATGCCTGTAAATTATGTGGCCTAGTATTTACACCTGACTAATCACGTAATCACTGACTTCACAACAGCTTTTTAGTCCAGTCTTGGTAATTGCAGAGATCTCTAAAGGTCGAATTTTGATGTAGGCGTGTAATTTAATTTCAAGGGTACTAACCTAACCTAACCTAACGTATCTTACCTTAGACTGAATTGTGGATTATATTTTTATAATAATATCGTTTATTTCGCCGCTCTGCAAAATTAGGAAAATGTGTAGAGGTATATAAACGACTTGAAATTTTATCTTTTGCGACTTCTAAGACTGTTATTCTACTTGATGAGTATTACCGAATCTCCTAAAATATCCACTGAAACCGTAACGTAAGCAACCACCTGCTTATCAAGAGTGCCCAAAAGCAAAGCACATGGCGCCCTAAATTTAGTTAATCGCTTCCTGTTTAATCCCAGCAGTAAACTGGGAACTTTGTAGAGCTAAATGATTAGCGAGATGTTTACATCTAAAAATATCTAAACATAAAAGCGCCGGCCAACCGTTCTCCACCAAACTATAACAGAAAGTAGAGGAAGACAATTCATATAACACTTCAGAGTTGTTATATGCTTATTGAGAGTCATACTTACTGGGAAACGGCCCACCCAGACGCACCCAATATTTGTGTGTCATCTAAGTCATCATCCTAACAGAACCAACTTTGTTACAGTATACAACTTTATTAGGTACCTTTCCTCCCCAATACATTTTGATTAGCTGCTGTGTTGTTGTGTAAAAACATAAACAATAATTCTGTAAAATTGGGTCTATTAGTATGAAGTAAGGCATTTTGTCGATGCAGTTGCCTGAAACATGCTGATGTGTATGGTTTGCCTAATTAAGTAGGCTAGTTGTTTACTACTTCTGTTATTTTCCATGTTATTGAGACTGAGTGTACGTTATCGACGTTTTTAACGCCACTATATCTTATCATTAGATTAACAGTGGTATCAACAAACACGTCAGCCACTCGCGATACGTTGATACTTTTATGATATTTTGAAGTGCACTCGTGCTACATTATGTTTTACTTTAACATCTTTAACAGTCTTAATATTTTATACTTTATGTAACAACGCCAATGTTTTTATACTATCATTGTAACTGTAGAATTCTGAAACATGTTTGCTTAGAAATTTCCTTAATATATATTTATATTTCTATGTGATTTAATTTTAATAATTTCATTCACTACAAAGGTAATTTTTGGAACAAAATTAAATCTAATCATTGGCGTCCAACTTGGTACAAAATATGATAATTTATTCAATATTTGTTGTGGTAACCCAAGATTCATATAATTTTGAGCTTTTGGCTAGAAAGTTCTTATTCTATGAAAAAAAAACATTAAACTATCTAAAAATACGCTGGTTCCGTACCCACCTACTATGTAACTTGCATAGTAGGCATCTTTTCACATTAACGTCAGACTCTAGATAAGCTATTTCATTACGTACTTTCATGAAATAGGCACTTACCGAATGTTACGAAAAAGTTTTTAATATTGCGAGATACGAAGTAGGTAGACCGAAGAAGCCCTATCGGAGCGGAGGTGTTCCTTCGCTGTCGTCTTCGTAGAAAACAAACTCATAAAAATTACCAGTCACATAATTAAGGCTTTTAGCAGGTATGTTAATAACTGGATAACCTAAGGATACTGTCATCTCTACGGTCATGGTTAGAAAACGAGCTCTTCTATAAATAGCCGATGACTGTACTTGGCGAGCAGGACAATCTTATGGGACGTACAAACAAGCGACATAAGTTACCGACCACCATCTAACGAATCATCGAAGGCATTAACGGTCTGAGTAGCTAGCTATAGCTCTTTGAACCACTTTTTAGGGTTTTGCCATCGGTTGCAAAACCCTTATGAAATCGCTTTGGGTCTGTTTTGTGTTTTGAATCCTTAATATCTCAGAAACTACTGCAGCTATTGACTTGAAATTTGAAATAATAATACATTTTGTGCGCCCGCACATATTTATAAAAAAATAAATGAAAAATCAAAATGAAGATTTTCCATACAAATTTTGAAATCGAAATTTTAAATGGAACGTACAAAGTCAAAAGTGGTATCAAATGAAAGGTACACTTTTGTAGATTTCAAAATAGTTTTGGAAATTTTGGTAGATTTTATACTTTTTAAAATATTTTGAATAAGGTCAAAAAAATGACCGTCCCCCCCCCCCTTATCTCCGAAGATTGCAGAGCGATCGACGTGATATGTACCAAGTGTTTGTAGATATAGATCTATATTTTACAGGAAAAATATAGAGAAGTCTGTAAAAATAATAGATTTTGAAATAAGGTCAAAAAAGGGCGGGAAAATTTTCTAAAGGTGTGACTACCCCACCGAGTTGGGTATCAAATGAAAGGTATTGGTTTGTATATTCCAATACAGTTTTTGAAATTTCGATAAGTTTTATACTTTTCGAAATATTTTGAAAAAGGTCGAAAAATTGACCATTCCCCCCCCCCTATCTCCGAAGATTGCAGAGTGATTGATGTAAAATGTACTAAGCGTTTGTAGATATAAATCTATATTTTACAGGAAAAATATAGAGAAGTCTGTAAATATAATACTTTTTGAAATATGGTCAAAAAACTAATTTTCATACAATGGGGGCTATTTCATTGAGAGTAATATCAAATCAAAGGTATGGATTTCGACAATTCAAAACAGGTTTTGAAAATCGTCTAAATTTCATACTTAGTGAAATAGGTTGAAAAAAACCGAAAATAAATTGCAGGTACCAACCCACTTACCTACCCACTAATCTCTGTAGTAACTGTAATAGGAGTATCCTAGATAATCCACACAGTATCATTTACCCACAAGCTAAGCAAAGCTTGTGTTATTGGTATTACTACGATAGCTGTTATACTTAATAAAGTATAAGTATCACATTAGATGATTTATTTTTGTGTACAGAAAAGGACTAGAACACCGGAACAAATAATCTGAAGATCCTACAAATATTAGTCCCGAGGCAGGAATCAAACCTCAACCTCCTGCGTTGTAAGCCCACCGCGCCAAGAGGTTGTCATATACGTACCTACCTAAACGACAAAAGTTCAAAACCCTCGGCGCGCGAGTTACACTCGCACTTGTCGTACTTGTTTTCATAAAGATGGGTTGGCGATGTTAAGTTGCGCGTATGTGCCGTCCATATTTTAAGGTGTGGCAGCCACAGACAGATCGATTTTGCATTTATCATCTGTCATCTTGTCAGTTTATCTGGACATCGGCGTAGGTACCTACTCTCTGCCACTATCGCGGATCTCCATGGAGATTCTGATTTCTCAGAATTGTATTGAATAATGTATGTACATACCTAAGATAGCAAGAAGTCGTTTTTTGGTCAAATTTTTGTTGTTGAACTTAATTTATTATTGTAAATACCTACTAACTCTAAGTTTGTTATTTAATTGTAATTTTCTTTGTTAATACGTAAATGTTAACCATTATTACCTACCTCTTGATTTGGAATAATATTCTTAGTGGTACTTGACACGGTCTTTCGTTTCATCACCCTATAATAGTCCACTGCTGGACATAAGCCTCCCCTAATGAGCGCCATAGATCTCATCATTATTTGGGGGTTATTGCCCATAATCCCCACGCTGGGCATGCGATTTGGGGATCGCAGTTCGGTGTAGTTGTTCTGCAGAAGGCGCTGCAGCCCGCCCCCCGCTGTGTTTTCCTTAGTCGCCTTTTACGACACCCAGGGAAGAGTTGGGGTGGTGAAATTCTATGCCGGCACCACACGGCTAAGGTCTTTCGTTTGGCTTGAATCTTTTCTGTCTTCTTGAATCCTCTTTCTTCACGACTCGCCCGAAAATCGGCGTCTATCCATTCTGATCTTTTATTCAGATTAAATTTCATAGAGATAGGCAGCATACATAAATAAAATTTCAAATGTTATTCTTAGCGTACTTGGAACACAAACTCTCAGCTTCTGAGATCATGCATTTTAAATCGATTCTGCAAAATGTTACCATCGATCTTTTCATCGCCACGCAGACGCCAGAACATTGTATGTGAATAATTCAGACATTATAATTGTCGGGAATTCGCTCGTGAGCTATGCAGCTTCAATTAAGATTCATGTTCATTGAGCAGGGTATGAGTCAGTCATTGAGAAGTAGAAGGGCTATGTGGCATTCACAGCCTAACCCATGCCATGGCAACTAGCAGCCGTTTTCTTAATTAAAGGCGAGGCCATAGCAGACATTCTAAAGCTTTAGTGGTATTTTATATAAATTTTCATTAAATAAAAGTCCTCCTTTGCGGACTTCTGAAACAGATGCTCTTTTAGTTACGCATTGGTCTTTTTAAATAATGCATAAATAATGCTGAAAAATTCACACACCTCTAAGCAACAAGCTAAGCAGAACTTGTAATGAGGGTAACTGGGGATAATGCAATACTCTACACAGACAGATATTTTCTTATTATAATAGAAAACATCCTTAACAAAAATCTGTAGAACGTACCTACACACATTTTCCCCAGGCGGGTCGAATCCTTGCGGGTTCGCCAGCGGACCATCGCCCGCCTCGCCACAGAGGTCGTCATTTTTGCCATAACTTCAGTATAAGATGATTGATGATTTAAAATCTCTGGCTTGTTCAGACCTGCTTTGTTTCTTAAACATTATCTTCTTTTGAATACAACCATCCTTTTTCTCAACTTAATCATCCTTTTTCTCAGCTTAATCATCCTGTAGTAATATTTTCAAACGAACAAAGCTCATGTTGAGTCAGTCGGCAGGCTCATTCAACACACATTGTCGTTATTTCATTAGACTAATGCATCACGTCCGGCGGGACTTGTGTCGCCTTCACGTGCCTGTTGTTTATAGCAAACAGGCGACGCTTGCGCATGGTCCGTTGTTAATGACTTCATCAACTGAAGAAGACACTTGCTGCTCTTGCTAGGATCTGCTCTGGGGAGCATCACTAAATAGTATAAAAAAGTTGTTTCCCGCAGTCTCTCTGTCCGTATGTATGCTTTTAGGTCTTTAAAACTACGCAACGGATTTTTTATATATAGAAAATTCAAGAGGAAGGTATATAAATGTATAACACGCATTAGTATCAGCATTAAACCCGTGGGAAGACGAGACGGGTCGTTACGTTAGTCTGCTACAATTTGCTTGCTATGCCTTAGCTCAAGTTTTGGAAGTCAGTCATGCGAAGCAGTTTTTATATAGGTAATCGAAACTATGCGTAGGAGTGGGAAGCTAATTTGCATAAAGCCAATGCTCCAATGTCAATGTAGGCAAATCATGTTGAGGATCAATATTATTGACGGACGGTAACCATATAAGTATCTATTGGTTGATACTGTGTGGGCGTACTTTGCATATAATCAATGCTTGGGTGGACAGTGGACCGTGTACTTTATTGCACCAATTATGCACGAGGAAATGATGCTCGCTTAATCGACTGCGGCTCTACACCCAATTACGTATTTAGCGTTTATGGATGGCTTTCGACATCTTCATGTCTTCATTGTGCGTTATGGCGTAACAGTATAATAACAGTTATTTAATTATTTCAAAATTATTACGTTCATCGTCTTCAGTATTTTATCAGCCCTTTTGCACCCAAGAAGAGGTATCGACCTCTTCTCGAAGAGGTATAGACCTCTTCACACTTCAGTGCAGTCGTTCGTGCCTGTCTTTTTCCCATTCTACCGATCACTAATTTAAATACATATTAGGTGGTTCTGCTACTAAGAATATTTTAAATGATTATACTTATATTAATTATTTTAGTTATCATACTCAGGTCCTAATTACTCTCAGAATTAAATTTTGAACGTTCTTCAAATATAAGCGAGTAGGTTCGGTTTCCTGCTATTTGACATCAATTTATGTTCCTGCAAAAGGGTTTATTCCTCCGTCCAAACAAAGCCGTGAGTCAGCAGTGCGTAAATATTTTTATTTCGATGCACTCAGCATTGTTTTGCAAATGACTTGCCATACTTCCAGTGTTTACAGGGTTCTGAGTTGTTCCGTATGCTTCTTCTGAAAAGACAGGAGTCACGGCCATGAATCCCACGCCTCACAAAGACTGACTGACATCTAAAAAGAAAAATACGACCAGTATGAAATAGAAATAAACACTTGATGATGATAAAGTTAATCACAGAAAAGCAAAAGATCCGGATTATATCTAGACAACATTTTGAATTCACAAAGTGCGCCTGAAATTCAGTAGTTAATGAAGAGCACCTTAAAAAAGAATACCTTTCGGGTAAATAAACATTGAGATTTGATATTTAATAAATATTTTCGTTAAGTAAACAAATATTAAGTTACATATATTTAATTAATAAAAGGGTAGTACCTACAGGTAGAAACTATGTCTTTGCTACTATTGAATCATGTTATGGAAATAATATCAGCAGAAATAAGCATCGTCATTATTATACTTGCAGCGGGAGCCCTTAAAAATACATGCCTACACATGATATTTGTGATATGGATCGGCGGGATGTAAGTAAGAAGGACCATATGTTAATATTATTTATTTGTAGAGACCACTGGGGATGAATCACGGGTGTTTACCACCAGGGAGATCAGAAATAAAGCATCGCAGGCCAAGTCGGGTTATCGAGTGCGTGTGACTGTGATACGAAGTTGGCTATAACAAAGGACTAACGAATCAAAATTATTAATTTTTTTATAATATCCAGATTCAATAACTTTATTTATTTAAGATTACAAAATAAGCACTTAGTCTAGTAAAAAATTTTATACAGTTAATTATAAAATGTATATGAGTTGTTATTGATTTTGGGTGTTATTGAAGGTGACATTTTGCCATTGGTATGATTTCGGTTATCGACTCCAGGGACCTTCGTTTTTTTTTTCATTTATGGCTGATCAAGTCACCAGTTCTTTTGTGTGTAATTTCTGATAAAATTTAATGACTAGTTGTGACTGTAAATATGATTTTTTTGAAAATTCGACAGATAGTTGTAGATTGGCGACACGCGTCGGTCGACGAAGCTGGGTTGAATTATTACCCCTTCTTTACACTGCTGGGTTGTATTCTTTGAGAGAGCGGTCAACGCACGCCCCGACATTTCACTCAGCAATACTTGATAACATCCCTATTGTTCTTGCATTTGTTATCGTGCGGAAACATGCATTGTTTGATTGGCAATGTTTAAACAATAAGCAATTCTCATAACTGTAACGCGATAAATATTTTAGCGATTATGACATAGGGCTATGAGGAAACAATTAGTTTTTAACATCGTTTGACTATTTCCGTGATACGATTGTTATTGGCTCGGGTGTTCTAGTTAGTATTATCTATAGTTAGCATTTTGCCCCGGCTTCGCACGGGTATTTAACAAAAAAATAAATTTTACACACTTTGGGTTACTTTGTTGATAATGTTGTACAGAACCCTAACGTCTTTGAAAATATTCTTTAGCCTATGTTCATCAGGGTTAATGTAAGAATGAAATGGTCAACGAATTTTTCAAATCGGTCCAGTGTATTTTCGGAGCCTATTCAATTCAAACAAACAACAATCAAATTTTTCCTCTTTATAATTATTATTAGTATAAACTAAAACTGCACCTAAACTGCTTTCAGATAAGACAAAATAAATAGATAATCAATAGTTTTATGACTCTTTCTCCAAGGTTTGCGAAAGCATTCGTCAATAATTCCAAACAAAAATCTGATTTATTTTTGAATGCATATAAAGCTTAATTTAAACATGACCGTGCCAAGACTGCCAAGCCCAATCTGATGTGGAAAGTTCTCAGCAGAACGAACCAAAACAAAAGACGACGTCAAAGTGACATCATCAAAATACACAACAGCGTTAAAAATACAAACCAGTAACAGATTTAGGTTATTAGAGTTCGTTAACATCGTTTTCAGGGCTGTAGCAATTAAAACTAACTACAGTCACGAAACGCTGAAACTGGCAAAACAATTGTGACCTCCACAGCTGGCTGGCATCTGTTACGATGGGGATTAATTAGGTTAGGATTGGGGATTCGAAATATTTAAATATTTTGATTTTCGAATATAATTCGAATGATTCGCAAAAAGGCTTAAAGCTAATGACATGTTTGTTACAGTAATCTGTAACGATCTTCGGAGGCCAAAATAAAGGATGTAGCTCCACCTTAAGATGCGCGATGTCATAGCTTTAGGTTGTACAATATTAGTATAATGTTTTGCTTATTTTATAGAATTAGAACACTAGGTACACATCATCTGGCTGGTGCCTTTACTCAATAATTAGATACTAGTAGGAATATTGCAATTTCAGTAGGTAAACGAATATTCGAACTGATAGAATATTAGAATTATTCGAATATTCGAATGCAAGCCCTAGTTTGGATTGATTTATTAAAGAATCAAGAATACATACTCTTTATTTCAGTAAAATACAATAACTCACTTAGAAAAGGTACAATTCTGAAAGTTAAAAAATTAATTGGATTAGTCACCAGTCACGTGGAAACGAGCCGATGATGAACCGCCTTACAATTAAAAAAAAGACATGGATATAATTAAATAAATAATGCTGGACAATTCACACAGTAGCTTATAGCCTCAAGATAAGCATTGCTTGTGTTATGGATACTAGATGACTTATATGCATAATATACATTACATTATATATTTTATTGAAAACAATCAGCACTCACGGAACAAATGTCTGCAGATCTTACAAACGTTCGTCCCGAGGTGGGAACCCACAACCTCCTGTGTCGCAGGCGAATCTTCGACGACCGCGCCACAGAGGTCGGGAATAAAAAAATGGATTTCTACAGCTTTGATATGTAGTCTTAGACGATTTAGTAAACAAATTAGAATACTAGGTAGGTATTGCTTTGTAGCTAATACTGCGTAGGTACATTATCTAGTAACACTCTTAAATAAATGTCTAAGAATAGACGTTGGTCATGGCTACACTGAAATAACCACTGCACTTTGATTGCAATGACGTCATTCCACTTTGTTATTATCTCAGACATAGCGAGTGGTCTGTGATGGGTTGATGAAAGGGACTTGAAAATTACTCCATCTCAATTGCGAACTTAGGAACTTAGACGGCGAGAGTCTGCCGGCATAACATGACTGCGGTTAGTCTTTGTCTTTTAGTAGTCTTTTTGTAGTATTTTGAGACTGGTTCAGCTATGTGGCCAAAACTTGGCTAGGATGGCATCATCATCCCTATATAGGTTTGTTTATGGTTAAGAGTTAGTATTTAAGTCAGACAAGCGTGTAAAACTGTTTGTTCTCCAAATAAAGTAAAATAAATATTTCAAGAATATATCGAATATTTAATTGATGAAAAGCATAGTTGATTCAAGCTTCAAGCGTAGCATAAAAAATCTCTTGCTAAATTATTATTTCTCTAACAAAGTTAGATATCTTTTTTTGTAAGTAATTTTAATAATGCATGCAGCGTATTTTATTCCTGATTTCACATAATTTATTTAAATCCAGATCAAAATTGTAAACGTACCTAAAATTGTGGTAATTATTTTATAGGTAGGTACATGAAACTAGCGCAGGACCGTAAAGTGCATAAGAGTTTGAAGAACCAAAACCAAAACTCCTGTCGAGATGTGGATGATGACAATGAAGGAGCAAACCTGCGTAGCTTGGCAACAAAACAATCTAATTTGAATACCAACAATCATTTCTATTCGAGATTGCCAGAGAATGTTTACTCAATCTAAATTCGCCCTGAATCGCCTGGCCGCATTTTCGCACGCACCGCTCAATCTAAAACCGTTACTATTTAACAAAATGAGTTAACATCAGCATAACACTGTTTATGGTTAGAAGTGTTTGTTCTTGTTACTTCTAAAATGAAATTTGCTGTCAGTTACTTTGTTTTATACCATACTAGCGGTCCGCCCCGGCTTCGCATTGATATTTAACAAAAATTTATTTTTTTAAGCGGTACTCTTACTTTTTTGAATATATTCTATAGCCTATGCTCAACACGGCAAATTTAGAATTCTAATGGTGAAAGAATTTTTCAAATCGGTCTATTCAATTCAAACAAGCAATCAAATCTTTCCTCTTAGATTATTACCGCGTAGTCGCACGTTTTTTGGATTAAAAGTAGGGTATGTTATTCTAGGTGCAGATCTTTATGAGTGCAGAATTTCATCTTGATCCATTCAATAGTTTTGGTTTTGTCTTCAGCCAAACATCTATACAGCGGCACAACGCCGGCACCGAGTTTCGGCCTTCAATTTATAATACCTATTAACTTGATAATATTACCGTTTTACGCTGAAAAAGACTGTTATCATAGAGTAAAAGTGTGCCTCAATTGTTACTGGAGGGAAGTTTATATAAGTTTATAGGGATATGCTTTGATTCGTATGGCGACAAACATACAGGGTGGCAGAATTTTGTCATACGGAAACTAGGAATAAGGTAAAACCAGAATCGACTACAATGTCAATGTTTTACGTTTGTCTGTAGTAAAAAATGTCAAGCTCTGAAAGGGTAAATTACATTGTTCCTACTATAGAGTGAAATAAATTTTTCATAGTTACTTCAACTATTTTGCTGCGTTGTTAATTAAACTTATATTTAAAATAAACAAGGTAAATACCAAGACAAATCCAAACGGAATCACCAGTCTGAAACCGCAAACTTTGATGGGTGGCTTGCAGAGGCGGGTCTTCAACTCTTCAAGTCGTATCTACACGTCAATCTTCAGGATCCTGTTCGCATCTGTCCTCGGCATCTTTGAATGACCCTAAATGAACAACATGGATGCAATCGGGCGTACCAACACACCTCACGACACATGTGTGTACGTTTACCAAGAAAACCTTCGTATCACCATTCTGGTTTCGTAAGTACATCGGCATTAAATCACGTGTGGGCTGATTGTCATGTGTCGTTTTGTGCATTCAAATTCAGAGGATCTGCTGAATGTGCAATCATTAAGTTCATTGTTTTTTTTTTGTCCATAAAAAGTTTTTTAACATCTGTTAAGTCAACGCCATCTGGTGAATAGACTCTATGTAGAGAATAGGCCGATTTGAGGTGTCATAATCGAATATAATATAATTATGCATATTTAAATGTTTTTCTTTTTCACATAGGTACATTGAGATGTGATGTACGTGAAATGTTATTTTATAGAGATCTGCTAACTGTATTACTAACTATGTATGTAGGTACAGTTAGTTACATCAACACTTGCGATTCTTTAACTATGCTAGATTGTGCAGAAGTATAAGTTCGTAATCGTTAATTATCTTCAAATCTGTGAAAGCTTTTGTGTTTAAGGAATTAATTTAATTTAATTACTTTGAACTTTTATCTTCGACTACGTGTTTTAATAAACATGGTTGGTGATTATTCTCTAGATAATAATATTTTATACGGTGCGCATCTGTCGCTCTGTACTAATCACAAGAAACCATATCTTGTCACTCCGCTCTAAATCCATCTCTCCGCGGCCATATTCTTATAAGCTTAAAATGTGAGCCCTCCAAAAAAATTCGAGCATCATCTTGATCGATTTTCCTGAGCCGCTATAAATAACTCAGCCATCCTAGACGCTCACCAAGTATCAAGTATCGCAGTTATCACGAGATCGTGCTAAAATATTTGAACGTGAGACCGTTAGGGCGCGTGGCTCTTGGAGATTCCAGTCTCTAGACTCGATAGTGTTCAATTGTCACTTCCTTGACATCTTTTATTATCTTCTTTATTTATCGTCTTTGCAACTTTCTAATTGAAAGATTCAATTTTCCAATTTGCTATTCAAGGGCTATTTATAGATATTTGTGCTCAATATTTATGTGGAGTGTGTACGACAGTGGAGTATCCACCACAGAAACATTGTCGACGTATACTTTCGCATTGATTTCATTACGCGCATAGCATAGCTGGATTTTTATACCGTTCCGTACTGTACATCACCGGAGTCGTCGACACCCCCTTTTTTGGGTGCTAAATCTTAATCTTAACCTATCCGTAGCATCATCATATAATTATAACGAAAGATTTTCTTTTAGTTCGATTCTTGTTGCGCATCGTTATCAAGTCAATGCCCACGCCCAGTATCATCAACCCCACGATTTATCACTCCGACGACGTCCAGAGGCGATGTTCCGAGGCGTGGCTCTACCGATCTGTTCCGACAGACACTCGGGCGGTCCAGCGGTACCTTTGTGCATTGATCTAAACATGGTAACACCATGGGACTTCCTAGTCTGCTGACTTGTTACCGATAAATTGCTCCACGACTACGTTTGAACTCTAAAGGTCCTCGGTCTATCTATATAGATCGAGACTAACCATTAGTGTCGGTTTGAGAAAATAGGCTGGATTTAGAATAAATAAATAAATATTGCTGGACAGTGCACACAGGATCATCAAGCCCCAACCTAAGCTTTTTTGTAATACATAGAAAACTTCCAGAATACCCTGAACAAATATCTGCAGATCGTACAAAAAAATTCACGAGGCGGGAATCGAAATCGCAACCTCTTGCGTCGCAGGCCGACCTTTGCCCACCGCGCCACAGAGGTCGCCAAACTAATCCTTTTAAAAGGGGCGTTTTTGTTGTTTATTTAATGTAGACTCAGTTTTTCGCCAAACACAACAAGCGAAAGGCGCGATCCTGCTTACATATCAATCAATCAAATAGCAGATTACCGATCTTAACATAATGAAGCCCTATTGCTTTTTCTATATTTTTCTTGTGTAGTAAAGATCTCATATACAATACTATAGAAAATAAAACAGATACAACAAGTATTTCCGATAGTATAGATAAACACTTCTAAGCATTTAAACCACCTTAGTATCTAAGTAATAGGGCAAGGCAGAGTGCCCAGAATTATGGCAGCATCGCCACGTTGGATGGCAATGCTAATTCATTAACCGAAATAAAAGCCAGAATTCTGGTAATATAACCTATGGAATCTTCGCTATCCTTGTAAGATCTATCATCAACTAAATTTGTTATGATAGGTACTTAGTGCGCAATCTTCAGAGATATTCGCAATCCGAATGATTTGCAACATTTACCAGCGATGACATTTCGTAAGCGCTTGAGCATTGGCTTAGAGAGTCGTACCACGTCCTCTAAGTACTACCTATACCTATGCTCTGCGAAGATGTACCTTCTATCGGCGCTGACGAGTCATGCAGGCCGTTGGTTCAAGTCACAGGAATTTCAAAAGAACTTCATATTAATGACCATTCTAACCTAATAATAAAAATTGTCTGTTATTTTATTAGTTAAAAATTAATATTATTAGTCTAAGATTGTCTGGAAGAGTTCGCTCTCAGCGATAAGACCGACCATTGCGTGTGTTGACCAACTTATGTTTTGGTGTGCAATAAAATGTATTGTATTGTATTCTGCTAAAGATAAGCTGTTGAAACTGTACACCTACCTACGATCTTTTCTGTACAACAGTAAAAATATTTTTGGTTCTGATTCCCGCTCGCATCTTGACTCCTGGTACCTCCAAAGTGCGGTTCGCATTCCATCGCGATCGTCCTCGCCTTACCGGGCATCTGTCGCTCGCTGGGCCGTCTGCCTCAAGAAGCAGGACACTCGTACCAGGGCCGGAGTTAGGACTTTTGTTTTATAGTGCGTAAGTCCTCGCACTCGGGGTAATCTTTGGTATGCCCTCGCATCACCAGGAAGTTAAAAATCTATTATAATGTAATTTTAGGATATTATTAAATTCCCTAGTTAATTCAAAACAGAGCTCTAAACAGCAGACCGCAGCAGGTAATGTCCGAATAGACTCCGAAACTGCTGGACCGATTTGAAAAAATTTTCCTTTGTCCCTGATAAACATAGGCTATAGAATATTAAAAAAAAAGTTAGGGATCCGTATGAAAACTTAAATAATGCAACCCAACGTGTATGTGTCTGTAAAAATTTATAATCTTAGAATTTTTGTTAAATGCCCCTGCGAAGCCGGAGCGGACCGCGCTGGTATGATAATAAAATAAAACAGTCAATGCCCTACAAGTTACTCAGTTTTGAACCACCAACAAAACCGATCCCATTTTCGTTTTCACCGCTTCAATTCCATAAGGATCGATTGCAATACACTACCAGGCGATATTTTGCACATCGACCTTTGGAACGAGACAATCAACTAATAGCGACTTCGTAGAGCGTTATCTCTGTCGCACACTGTCGGTTATTGTACCTAACATAACACAACTTTTCATCAAAAATCTATTTACTTCATTGAAAAATGTAAATAACAGGTACATTGCGAACGTTTTTTCAAAGATATTGGTCTCAGAACCATCTCCAAAAAGGTCACCACATTATTATCTTTACTTTTATACTAATATTGTAAAGAGGAAAGATTTGATTGTTTGTTTGCCTCTGAAGCTATATCATTAATATAAACTTAAGAGTATTTTCCAAAAAGTTACGATTCCATATTAAAACTTACAATGGAACCGAACGTGGGTAAAAATTTATAATTTTAAGTTGTTATAAAGTTGTTAATTATAAGGCACACTAATATTACCTTAATTTTAAGTATTTCTTTGTAAGTGAATAGTAGTTCTTTTAAAAAATACATATCTTCAATCACAGTTTTTGTTTAACATCCGTGCGAAGCCGGGCCGGACCGCGAATTCTCATTTCAGGCCCTGATTACGTCCCTTTAGTGGGAATGTAGCGGTCGCGCGATTCGCACACTCCACTTAAGGTCCCAACGACTTTTTTGACTTCTATTATCTTCAGCTGTTAGACTTAGATGACAATTAGGTACCGAGCTGAACGACTTCAAGAATGCTGATTCCATGGGAACTGCCAGGATCTGATCTGAGAAGTGGCTATAGGACATGTACAGTGCGCGTTAGAATTAAGTATCCCCCTTGAGTACTAAATATTTTCGACTACTTCTAATTCCCTTGTAACTTGTCCCAAATTTTCACATGCAAAAGTTTATCACGCCGCCGCTCAGGACCGAACCGCCCACCCATAATACTCAGTCTGAAATTCCCAACAATAACAACTATTGTGTCCCACATAATTCAGGTAGGAGGGTAGGTACTTATATATATAGAAAATCAATAACAACTTATAAATAATTATTATATTAGTTATCTAGTACCCACAACACAAGCTATGCCTAGCTTGGGGTTAGATAATGGTGTGTAAATTGACCAGTTTTATTTATTAATTTTATTTATTTCTTTCTTTTTTATAATAATTATTTTTTTTTTTTTTATTTAGCCTGTTTCGTCCCACTGCTGGGCAAAGGCTTCCCCCAAATCTTTCCACTCAGTGCGGTCACGTGCGATCTCCCACCAATCTCCGAGGAAGGATATAATAATTAACTGTGTGAAATTTGACTTTTCTTAGTGCTTATTTAGTAAGTCTAAAGACATTAAGTTATTGAAATCTGGAGTACGAACAGGGAAAATAGGTAATGTTTCTATAAATAGGAACTTAATAATAGAAATCTTATAATTATGTTTGTATGTGATCAAAGAACTGTGCCATTCGTACGGCAAGTTTGTTTCGTATGACACGATATCAAATTCACTAAGAAAATTAACAAATAAATTTATTAATTACTATAAAATTATATTCTATGCTATATAATTAGAATGAAGGAAGTAAATATCACCGGAAGTTGGCGTCCGACTATTAGCGATAATATTTTATGACACATTTTCATTCTGTTGTCATCGGTTATTCATTTTATTGTGTCTTGCCAATATCCTTGTTGCACATAGAACTCAGTATATAAGAAAGAACTGCATTGCCAAATAATTTGGATTCCTAAGAACACATTTCCGAGTAGGTATTATTCAACAGTCAAAATGTCTGAAATAGTTGTAACGTTGTGATTATCTAATCACAACGTTACAATTCTATTTGTAACGTTGTGATTACAAATATAATTGTAATCACAACGTTACAAATCAATTTGTGAATTGTAATCACATTTAGAGAGAGAGAGTGGCAGAGGCAACACAAGATCGTGTTGCCTCTGCCTGCGGTTAATTTAACGTGATTAAAAAAATAACCTACATTTAGATATTAGTATTTTATTATCCAAATAAAATGTTTTATTAAAAAAACGGCATGCTTACAACCATAAGTAATAAGAACCTAGTCGGTAAAATGCGAGTCTTTTATTTATAATATTAATCTTGTGGACTATTATGTAGGTATGTATATTCTATACTATTATATTACGTGTAACAAAATATGTGTACTAAGCGAAAGGAGGTGAATTTGCACCACCCGGGGACCATCTTTTGTTCAACGACTTTTTAAATTTCCATCGGTATCTCGGAAAAAACTGCATCAAAGTTTCAACATGGACAGCTGATTTTTTACGAAGTGACAACCCTAAAGGCAGCGGTTTCTTGTACCTGTGACAATGACGTCAGTATGGTCACAGATGAAGAGTGACAGATAGATAGATAGATAGATTAGGTAGCCTCCCGCCCCGCCGTAGCTGAACTCTACGAAGATAAATACCTACCTACCTGTAGTGGTAGTAGGTATGTATAGGTTACCCGGATAGGGTTGTTACTTTGTAAATTAAAATGTTTTGTATGGGAAACGAAAAATAGGAATTTTTAACTATCTCCTCCCCACAACTGATCACCATTGGGGTCTGAAACCTCCCCCTTCGGCTTAGTACACATATTTTGTTACACCTTGTATTATCCCTGATGAACATAAGCTATAAAATATAAAACTTCAATAACGTAAATCAACGTGTATGTGTGTGTATAAGCAGATATATAATTTTTTACTAAATACCCGTGTGAAGCCCTCCTAACAATATTGGTATTATGGGATAGTATTTACAATTGAAATTTGCCCAAAATTTACAATCTTCTACATAGTTATTTTTTTCTTATCTCGCCAACAATACGACAGTACCCAGATTATTTGCAAGCACGGCTGCGGTACCGTTATCGCTCGGAATGAGACCATCCGCTCTATCGGTACACTGCACTACCTACTGCCAAGTGCCAACCATGGCAACCCTATGCGACATATTCGTACATAACACTATCATAATATAAGGTAACCAGTGAAAATAAGTGACATATTCGTTCGTTTTATCTATACTAATATTATAAAGAGAAAATATACAAAAAATTATAAAATATATGATTGTTGTTGTGTTTGACTTGAATAGGCTCCGAAACTACTAGACCGATTTGAAAAAAAATGTGTATTTTCTGACAAAATAAAATTTATTTGAATTTGAATTTGAAAAATTGTTTCACCATAAGAATCCTACATAATCCCTGATGAACATAGGCTATAGAGTATTTTGAAAAGTTAAGGATCCGTATGAAAACAGCTCATATAACCATCGATTGTTGAATAAAAAGATTACTTATATAATAAAATAAATAAATCATTACGGTAGGTGGTTTCTACAGGACGGTGGTAAAGAGGTATATGAAATAATACATATTTTCATGTACATATGAGCACATATACATACAGAAAAAGCTTTTCTTTCTCATTGACGACCACTGTGGCGCGGTGGGCGAAGGTCCGCCTGCGACGCAGGAGGTTGCGGGTACGATTCCCGCCTCGGGACAAATATTTGTACGATCTGCAGATATTTGTTCATGGATTCTGGTCGTTTTATATGTAGGTACCTATAATAAAAAATATCTATCTATTTAATAATATTGTATTACGTATATCAGTCATCTAATACCCATAACACAAGCTCTGCTTAGCTTGGGGCTAGATGATGCTGTGTAGATTGTCCAGCATTATTTATTATTAAAAAAAAAACAACGAACGGCAACTCGTCCCGTGTCCATTATTTTCGTAAATATGAGCAAGAAGTTGAGAAAAAGTTTGTGCGCGTTCAAGTCTTTTGCATAATACTCGTATGCTACGCCGTTCGATCGAAGCACGAGCTACGCAGATCTACGTTGAAATATCTATGGTTATGGGGAAGAAAGGGGGAGGGCGATGAGGCTGTGAGATATATAAGAAGAAAGAGAGCAAAATTTGCTACACAATGGTGAAATCAGCAACTCTCTGCCACGTCTACATTGAGAGATATTATGAGTTTTTTAATTTTTAGCGCAAGGTTCCACTTGGCAAGGCAAATGGGCACAGTGTTTACTGGCCTAGGTAAGTTATTTCGCTCAAATTCCAGAAAATTCCATCTTTCCAGAGATTTGTACACATTTATCTTGAATTCTCTAGAAAGTTCGACTGACAAATCGTAGAAAATCGACTCAATAATGTACTTAAATAGGTACTTAAATCGGTTGCAACAACTATTACATAATCCATGGCGTATTATTGTCGGAAATTAGTACTATTGTCGTATCTGTAGGTACTATTTGTTTACTTCAAATAATGTTCGATTTTGAATCTATAAACCAAACTTTATGGAAAGGACTAAAGCTATTACTATCACCTATGTAGAATGGTCCTGCACAATTTTTCGCCTTATTTTCATTAGCATAAAAGTCGCTAACATCCATTTTGTCTCTTCACCTGTTATTTCAATTTACACACCATTAAATGCATAATAATCCTTACATTCATGTATGGGTACTTTATTTTTATTCACGCCAGGTCTTCCTATTGGTAAATACGCATGTAGAGGTCTACTTTGAAAAACGAACGCAGATTACGTAGGATCGTACTGAACGAAGGACGACCGATCCGTTTATTCGATGACACTACAATGAAAATGGTTCTAACATTTATCTCTTATGCTATGTTCACATGCGCGCATTCAACTCGACATTCAACGTGCACGTTCACGTTCACGAGCGTGTGAACAGTACGCCCGAGCCCGTAAACGCGCCTGTAAACGTGAATGCCGCAAACCAAATGCACTGACTGACGACGGGCGCGTGCGTGTGAACAGCTTGAATTGTCACCGGCGGCCTGGGACGGGCTGCATGCCGCGCAGCCCGCCAGGCAGCCCGCCAGGCAGCCCGCCGGGCTGCACGGCGCGCATGTGAACATAGCATTAGAGATCCGAAACAAAAGGTTTCGCGCCTGAAGCAACTTTATGGTATATTTTTTCGTTTCGTGCGATAGACGTCATTTATCAACTTCGTTTTCGTTTTTCAAAGTAGACCTGAGTCCGTAGGTATTGACTCCACAGGTGTCGCATTACATTTAATTACAAGGAAAATATCAAGTGCTACGCTACAAGTGGTTTTGGTACTCAGTTAAGTAGTTTTGATACTTGACAGCTAATTAATATTTTATCTTGCTATCGATTCAGTCACGCATCACAAACAATAGGGAATAATGATCGACAATATAGACGGAACGTGGTCACGCGCACACCATTCTTTGGTATGTGCGAGATGTTTGGCCCCAACTCTATGAACATAATATAAACAATTATATTCAAACTAACAAATATATCTTTCCTCTTTGTAATATTAGTAAAGAAGAATGGAATAGGAATAATTATTCCAAACCATACCACAAGCTTATTGTTTCCGATATTAGAAATCATTTATCAAACAAGAGCCCTCAAAAAATATTTAAACTACTAGCGGTTCTAACTACTAAGGAAAAATTACATGTTGAGTTACATTATTGAAATTTTCAGACGGACAATTTTTTTTTAAATATTTTTTGTAGCATTTGTTCATTAGAGACAATGTAGGATTTTAGGTGGTAGAATTTTTCTAGACGGTCCTGTATACCTCGAAGCCTATTTAATTCAAACGCAAACAGTCAAATCTTTCCTCTTTAAAATATTGGTATAGATAAGTAACGAATTGCTATTTTGAAAACAATGCTATCCTTCAAACAGACAAATTTACACATATTAAAAAATTTACACGTAATGGACGTTCGCCGACGACACTACACTTCTCTTTAGCGGATGAGGTCTTTCTTCTGGCTGAAACTGGTGTGAACAAAGTAAGCTTATGGCTCCTACAATAGTTATGTACCTTCATTAACCATTGTGAGAGCAAAAAAACTATTTATTTATTTTATTGTTTATTTAATTCCTAGTCTGTCGTATGATCCCTATATTGAGTCGGTGCTTGGCAGTTGGGGCCCTTGCTCTACCTACCCGCCGGTGCCGTTGATTTAATTAAGCTCTGCAATTATGCAATGCATTAGAAATAGAAAATTTCAAGCTGTATTGAAATAAAACAAAGGAATAGAACAGGACACATTAAGGCGTATGTGCATTTTGGCATAGTATCTATATGGACCCGGCGCGGCGGGGCACCGGCGACTGAATTTCCCATACAAACGCACGAAATTAAACCATCGAATTATTTCAAAGAAAACACGTTTTCTTTTATTTGTGTGCATAGGTAAGTATTTTCAAAAAAAGCGTGTGGCGGTAACCTTGATAAAAGCTATTCTAATAGTAGCAGATCATGGTGCAAATATGCTCAAATTACAAATCATTTTGGTAATACGTTTGTATATATTTGGGAAATTCGCTGGAGTTTTAAAACCCTGTTTTATTTATTATATGAGTATTATACTCGTATAGTATTTTCCCCCTCCAAAATGTTATCTATCTATGTTTAATTTAGTCGGTGTATGTCGTAGATACATCTTTGAAGTCAAGTAAAAAATGTACCTAGCTGTAAATAACCGTTTTTTATATAATAGGCACATTCGTATTCATTTTATTAATCTAAGCGCATCGTTGAACATGTAAAACGAAAGTTGCATTATTATGTAGATCATGAAAAAACAAGTTCAGAAATCTCAACAACTTTTAACTGGAGTTCGCATGATCTTATTATTCAAATTTCTCAATTCAACATCCAGATTCGGTCCAGTTCTATTAAAAAGGTTATAACAAAAATACCGAATTACATATGAATGGAAACTGGATTGCATACATTAATGTATAATTTGGGTGCGGGCCCCACATTAGGGAGAGAAGAATAGGTAGCGAAAAGTAGAAATAAAAATATAATAAAGATGACTTGTAAAGGCCCCCTTCTAATTGCACGTGTGTCAAACAAGTTCCAACTTGACAAAATGGCCAGCTGCTCAAAGACCCCAAACCAGAGCGATTTATAAAATTAAGAATAGCGTGAAATCTAAACCAGCTTGCTGATTTCATCTACGAACTATATACAGAAAATTATAATTATGTAACCAAATTAGAACTAGTATTTACAATTGAAACAAGTGAGCTAATTGCAGACTGTTGCAAACAATCTACAGGTAGCTCAACTGGTCCATATCAATACCAGTACAAAGCGTCCCCAAGACGATGGCTGCTTTGCCTCGCTGTATGGCAATGCTGATGCGTTATGCCAGATACTTCTGAAAATCACATTGGTGTGTGCCTTTTCTTACGAAGTTCCACTAAGTGGATATACCTACGTACATGTCGTTTCATAATATTACGATTACTTTACGACTTACAGACTCTTATAACCTCACTTTGGGCCGGGCAACCGACTCGATCCGTAGCCCTTTGGCTGCGCCAATAATTTTGCCTTCTCGTTGGTGCTACTAAAATATACTGCGTCAGAACAATACATTGTTATTTTGCTATTGAATCAATAAATTATAATCCGTAGAGTTAATAAAATGTTAAGCTTCAGAACATAAAATTCAGGATATTAAACTTATATATCAAATTAAAAAACAATTAACAGAAGACATAAAGTGTAACAAAACATCTTAACGCGTGTGGTAGCAACTTTTTATAGTCTGTGTCCCCCACAGACATAGACCATTAAAATATGGAAGGAGCATTTTTATGGAATATGGGTGGTCTATAAAACTTGCACGTTAACAAAGGAGAAAGTTATTGCCACCGCCCTAGTGTAGCAACGTGTCAAAAATGGAATTATTATGTTTTCCTCCAAAGAACTCATAAAATTAAATTCACTCACGTTGGACCAGTCTCCTGTAATTATGAAATCTAAACACTAGGGGTCCATAGGGCTTTTCATTATTTGACAAAAATATCAAACTTAAAAAAATTTACTCACGTTGGATAACATTATTGAAGTTTTAATACCTAACCTAACCTAACCTAACTTTTATTAAAATATTCAACAGCCTAGTTTCGGATCCTATTCAATTCAAACAAACAAACCATTAAATCCTTCCTCTTTATAACGTTATAACATTGTAGACTAGGCGGCTGCTAGACGGTGTGTCAGTCAAGTTCGGAAATAGTTCCTGACGAAACGAACTGAAGCCAAACGTCCACCGCCGGCTAAACTAAGTTAGTTTAGCTTAGCTCGCATAGTTGAGCCAGTTTTTCATACATGTGCGTCCACCGCAAACTATGCCAGCTAAGCTACGTGAAATGCCCCAGCTAAGTGGAACTAACTTAGCTGTGCGGCCGATTCGGAACTAACTGAGCTAAACTAAGCGCCTCTCACCCCCTTGCCTTACCCCTCTGATGCCTGTCGATAGTGTTGTTCGAACACTAACGTAGTTTTAGCTTATTTATTGGTGGACGGACAACGTAGTTCTAGTTTAGCTTAGCTTAGTTCACTGAGTTTAGTTTTCATTTAGTTTAGCCGGCGGTGGACGTTCGGCTTGAAAGTCAAAAACGTGAAATATTTAATACGTAGTTTTACGGTTTATTAAATCCTACCGGTACGCAGTACTAGGCGAATGATGTCATTTTTTCTCACAAGCAGTGAAGCATGCTGCAAAAAATATGTACCTACATAGGTATTGTTTTCTCACGTTAGTTTTTACTAGTGACTTCTAAACAATGAATTTCCCACCAAGTCATGGGTATTTATTCCCACAAATGTTCTTTGCATCCCTTCAATTTCAACATCATGTTCTAGCTTACAAATGAATTGCGTCACGCGATAATTTTTCATGAATATTATTTCACTGAAGATAAATCTGTGACGATCTTTAGATACGTAGGTACTTGTCTTCATAAGATTTGTAACGTTTGTATGACTGAACAGTTTGTAATATTATTGACTTCTGAGCTTGAACCGATCATAGTTTATGTACTTTTAAAGTGACCACGTAACGCTTTTCTTGACTTTTCGATAACTCTCACGGTATCAGACTTCCCCTTAGTAGCCCTAAAAAAACTCACAACAACTCAGTATGATTATAATCGACATATGTAGGTACATAGATTTAAAAAAATCATTTTAATCTATGTATGTGGGGAAGTCTGAAACCGTGCTTACATGTTCTGTAAACTATTTTTTGGCACGGTATTTTAAATTTCCAAACATCTAGAGGTACATAGTTATGCTGACATTCGAAATGTTTAAAAATATCATTCTTTTTGTAACTCAGCAACTATTTTCAGTCACAGTGTAATTTCTAGATTCATTTATTGTCAGTAATCATCTAAATTGCGCCTTCAGAACTCAATTATAAACCTGGACCTCTCACTGTGTAGCAGCAAGGAGCCTAATCTGAACACTTCAGGCATTGAACTCAGGTCCCATATAAAGCAACGCTGACCTTTTTATCAATTTGAGGATGCCGGTGATCTCATGCTTCCTCACCCTCGACTCACCGACAGAAATAACCATCTGGCGTAGTACTCCCGATTCGGACCCGTCGATTCGTTTTGATGTGTAGGCGTAATTGAGACCATCAGTTTGTTCGCGGATAATTAGTTAAAGTGGCCTGGAGTAAAATTTTAGCGCAGTTTTATATAAGAGGAGTTATGCTATTGGTTTCAAAATTAATAACAAATATTATCGTGCGGGATGATCAAAGACTTTTTAATTGCTTGGGCCGAAAACTACAGACGAATATGGCATAAATCTATTAGTATACTTCGTAGACGCTAGGAGTCCTGACTAGTATTTTGAGCTTGTTTAATTGTAAACAGAGTCTCTGTTTGAATTATTAATTTACTTGATTAGGGCCTAAAAGTAGAATGAAGTTCGAAATCAACTGACTTTTACCATTTAAGAAGTAAAAGTATAATGTAGGTAGAGAAGATGATTCAGAGTCTAGCCGTACAGTTTGCAATAAATGGGTACAACTTTCGAGGTTGACGACCGCTGAGCATGGCCCGCTAGTTTTTGGCACTTCAGAGGCCGAACACCGCCATTACGACTCACGATCTCGCAATCCGTATTGTAAACTGTTTCCTTTTAAAAATTTCACGGGAAACTACGAGGTCAGTAAACCGCAGGATGAGAATTTCAAGTCTTTTGGAGATAGCCTTGTGCATTTCTTGGAAGGAAAGTTAAAGTCCCATTCATTTTGTGGATTACGTAGATGTCTCATACAAGAGCTGCTGTTTAATGGAGAATCGCTAATCTGATTTGTTTTCATAGTAAAAAAAGAAAGAAAGATTCATTACTAACTACTATATAAATATATCTTATACATACTTATATTGATAATTTGTTAAAATCTTGCACGCCTTGACGAGGCAGAATGTATTGGAACTACCTAATTTATTTTTTAAGACCTAGTACCGACATTCCTGCAAATAAATGATTTATGATTTACAGAGATTTGACAAGAAAGAAGAAACAATGATCTATTATAAATTATCAGATACAGGTATTTAATACAATGCGTCTGTGCTGCCCTTGTCAGCCAAAAAGGATCTAACTCAGCTTTGTGCTGAACCACGAGCGTATCAACGTTATATTTCAGTTAGATCCCGTTTACTAGATTGTATTGAATAAAGGGACTAGGCATTACAATAATATGTAGAATAGAATGCATTCTGTGTTCATCTGGATATAAGACCCTTGGTATTATTTTCACACGGTACCTTTTTGTAGCCAAACCTTACCCATGTTGAATCATCATTATTGCAAAGTAGAACAGTCAGGTTCTAATCAAAGTAATTTCCGCTGCTATTTCAAATATCGAGGGAGTGGGTGATAAAGTACAATTAGGCAACCTTCTCTATCGCTGTTTCGTGATATCGGCTACGTGCTTGGAGTAAAAAGCACGTAGAGTTCGAGTTACCGAAGGTTTCTGTTCTGCTTTAAGAATTATTGTGTTTATCAACAACAGCCAGATTTATTTACCATTGCTATGGAAGATCTTTATTATATAAGTTTGGATATGGTAAGATTGTGAACACCTGTTGTATTAGGCAAACATCAGTTGTTAATAATTCATGTACCTAGCTGTTATTCTAAATTCATCGTTACTTAACAATATTTGAATTGTTTTTTTATATACCTACCATAAGATTTGAATTTTGCTTAGCTTATTTCCATAGCTTGGGGCTAGGTGATGCTGTGTGGATTATCTAGCATTATTTATTTATGTTGTACACAGTTTTCCTCGAAACAGGGGAATTACTGATGGTTACTAATTCCGATAGTGACTTATTCCCCATCACTACGTATGCGTACCATACGCCTCGGCACAACACAATGTACATAAACAAAATATGTAGTAGATATTTTTATTTATTTTATTGGTTAAACAAAATTCACAGCCCTTATAATATTAGGCACTTATACTAATATTGAATACAATAAATAGATTTACATTTTATAAACTCGGTACTTAGAAATACGATCATCGTCAACATAATGTATTCGTTTTTATTTTATTAACATGTACCTACCTACTTATTTAGTGTATTTTTATATGTAATGAATGATTTTTTTTGCATCTTTGCCACATTTTAAGCGAGTGTCATTTAATTTTACCTTAAATATTGAAAACATCTAAAAAGAAACAAAATGAGAGCAGATAAGTTCCTATTTTCAAAATTCATCTTGCTTCTTATTACTCTGTAACCACGTGCCTAAATAAATACAAGTATCGATAAAATTGATACAAATTCAGGCAAAGTGGGTCGTCGGTGTTTGATACCATTCCTTAATTTATACGTAAGCTACTTGCAGGTATTATGGAACACCTAAATTCAGAACTGAACCTTTTGAATATTTAACAAATATAGAAATTAAGTGTAAACCAACGAAATAGAAACTTAGGTTACTTGTTTTAAATATTTCCAATAATTATTATAGCGTTACAGCCTGTTATTTTCAATAATATTGGTGGCGCCTTATGCTAATTAAAACTAATAAAACAGAACCACCTTGGTACTTACTTATAGAAATATTATTCATAGAACAAAACAGTCGGCGTACTTATTAAAAAAACAATAGCCACATACCAATTTGACATGGCCCTTATTACACGCATTGTAAGTGGTCCTTCTTAGACCATGAGACTTATTCCACAAGATTCAATTTAATATTAATAATTATTGAGGAAATAATTAAACTTTACTCATTTACCTTAACAACAGACAAACTAATTCTGTCAACAACAGTTTATTTCACACAAAATTATCCGTTATCGTGAAGGCCTTTTATTGTGGAGTGATAGACCAAGTGCTTGTATGGGTTCGTGTCTTCTGACAAAATAATCTGAGCGCGATGCTATTTTGTATATTAGCTTTGCTATTGGTCCTTTATAATCTGTGCGTGACTAGAGTCTAATAAGTAAGTGTGGGTAAGTACGTTTTAGGAGTAGTGGCCCTTGTTAGCTACCGGCTTTTAATACCCGCAGGTAAGTACCTTAGGATATACATTTTACGAATGATATCAAACCCATAGCAGGAGGGTCAGATTAACTCAACCAAGCGTTTTTTTGTAATAAAGTGATACCTACATAAATAAGTACTGTTTATACCGCCCCGGGGCCCCGGACGTCAGATTTAAATAAGCCTTAGCATTATTTTAAGAACCTTTTGTATGTAAAGTGAACATTTTTATTTTATGAGAATAAACATCTTTAAACCGATACCACCTATAAAGTATTGCAGGTTTGCAGGCCAGGCACCACCTAGCAGTTTTGCTGATAACCAATCTTTGTATGCATAGAAACAGGAAACATATGGTTAGATAACAAAACCGTTATGCTGTTAGTGTAGTCAATGGGCAGAAAGAAACGTTATTATTATTACACACTGTACGTGAACAATTAAAAATTAATAATAACAATAATAATGCTGGAATATCCACACACCATCTAGCGTCAAGCTAAGCAGAGGTGGTGTTATAGGTACAAGATTATTGTTATATTCTTAATCTATAGTAATATAATAATAATAATAATAATAATAATAATGCTGGACAGTCCACACAGCATCATCTAGCCCCAAGCTAAGCAGAGCTTGTGTTATGGGTACTAGAAGACTGATATACGTAATACAATATTATTAAATAGATAGATATTTTTTATTATACATAGAAAACGACCAGAACCCCTGAACAAATATCTGCAGATCGTACAAATATTTGTCCCGAGGCGGGAATCGAACCCGCAACCTCCTGCGTCGCAGGCGGACCTTCGCCCACCGCGCCACAGTGGTCGTCAATATTATAAAAAGATGTTTGTCTGTTTGTTTTCATTGAATAGGCTCCGAAACTACTGTACCGATTTGAAAAACTGTTTCATTGGATTGTTGAATTGTTTTAATTACCATTGGAATCCTAAATTTTCCGTGATGAACATAAGCTATGGAATATTTTCAAAAAAGTTAGGGTGTCTTTTGATGTGTCAATTTTTCTTAAACACCCGTGCGAAGGCTGGTCTGACCGCTAATACAGTATATAGTACAAAACTATTACATAGTTAGATAATGTTTATTTAATGTATATAGATAACAACCAGAACAGCCAAGTATGTTCCCTATGGCACTTAAAAATATTTTAAGATATTTGATATTTTTCTCTATTCTACAAAAAACGATCCATAACATCCCAAAAAAATAAACTCCTTATGTACTATTGTTTATCCCGCAAAACTTCAAAAACAGTGCAAAATGAAGGGATCCGAAGTCGATTCTTAGGTTTTGCAAAACTATCATATTCTTTAATAAAATATCTGCTTAAATTATGCAGGATTGCACATAGATAATTAATAGGTAGGAAAAATAGAATTTCTAATATACTTTTTTCTAATTTTGCACTATAATATTAGGTCCTTACATATGAAATTGGCGTTTTTCGTACTGGCCACTTTAATCACAAATTTCTCCTCTTTGGAAGCGGATCCATCGCAAACCACGTCCGAGTTAGCTGCAGGCTGCGGTGTTAGTGATAAAACTGTTTTAATTCACTTGAAGCAAATTGGGAAGATTAAAAAGCTTGAAAGGTGGGTACCTCACGAATTGACTGAAGCAAACCGGCAAACGCGCGTCGACTGCTGCGTTACATTACTAAACCGGCACAATAATGAAGGTATTTTAAACCGAATCATTACCTGTGATGAAAAATGGGTTCTTTACGATAATCGGAAGCGCTCAGCGCAATGGTTGGATCCTGGCCAGCCAGCCAAATCCTGCCCCAAGCGAAAATTAACCCCAAAAAAGTTACTTGTAAGCGTTTGGTGGACTAGTGCCGGTATTGTTCATTACAGTTTTCTCAAATCTGGCCAGACTATTACGGCTGATGTCTATTGTCAGCAATTGCAAACCATGATGGAAAAGCTAGCGGCTAAACAACCTAGGCTGGTCAATCGCTCCACGCCACTGCTGCTTCACGACAACGCTAGACCACACACTGCGCAACAGACGGCTACTAAATTAGAAGAGCTTCAATTGGAAAGTCTAAGACATCCTCCGTACTCCCCGGACCTTGCTCCAACAGATTACCATTTTTTTCGAAATTTTGATAACTTCTTGCAAGGGAAAAAATTCACCTCCGATGGGGCAGTCCAAATCGCCTTCAAAGATTTTATTGATTCCCGTCCGACTGGTTTTTTTAGTAAAGGGATCAATGAACTACCTATAAGATGGCAAAAGTGCATAGAAAATAATGGTTCATACTTTGATTAATTAAATATATTATATTAAAAAATATTCGACTTTTTGTTCCTCCCATACAAAACGCCAATTTCATATGTAAGGACCTAATATACACGATAACGAAACGCCGGCCGCCCCCGCCGCCGCCGCCGTATTGTCGCTGTAGTTAGCCCAAGTGACAATACGGCGCGCTTCGTTGGCGAATATTACTGACTCACGCTTACTTACTCCATTGCCCTTATGATCATTGTACCCAATTAACTTATTGCGTATCAAACTGACATTCTTGATATTAATTAATTTGTGTTTACTTGTAAATAACAGATATCACATTCTGTTAGATTATTCTGTTTTGACAGAAGCAACTTTGCTCTAAATAGTCCTTTATGTTTATCCAAATTTCAGATAAAAATATACTATATCAACTACTTAACAGTCATTTAGTAATTATTATTTATATTTTATACGTAAACAATATTGTTATATACTTTATTTTTATGTTAAATTTGGATAAACATAAATGTGTAAAGGACAATTTAGAGCAAAGTTGGTTCTCTCAAAAAACACACAAAAACTATTTTGTTTATATGCTAATTTTATGGGTATTCTAGTATTTATTATAAGGTATTCTTTTTTATTAAGTACCACAGTCTATAGCGTTCCTTCATGTCCAGTCCAACCTAAGGTTGCCGGGAAGAGATCACTCATAGCGATAAGGTAGCCCTTTGTACTTTAATCATGTCAATTTTTCGTATAATTAATCGATTGTAATGTTCTCTTTCTTCAAAACAAAGGGAACAAAACAATATTTAGAAATAATTTATAACATCCTCAGGAACTATGATAGCGAGTTTATGACTGACAGGGGTGCCTACTACGTCACTAGGACACTGAACTGATAAGGCATATCGTTGAACCCCTTAGAGTTTAGGTACCTATTCCTTCAGATAACGATATCTTTCATGGATCTTATGCTTTGTAAATCATAAGATCCAAGATAGATTTCTGTAAATTGTATGTAAAGGTATTTTAACTACCTCTATAGTTTCTAATTCTAATTCAAGAATGCTGATTTCCGAGACATTACCAACGCAGATTGGAATCCAAGTAATTGAAAACTACTTTTAAATAGAGCTGCTTATCTCTATTCTTGCAACCAGCAATGGCTGGCAACCAGACTTCTAACCCCGGGTCATCAAGATCTCAAAAATGCAACCACGCGGTACCAAGCCTTCTCGGTGATTAGAGTTGAACAGCCACATAAAAATTCTCGTCAAATAACTGTTAAGGTAATCCAAGGTCCCTGTTTCCAATTGAGTTAAGCAAGTATCATCAGCGCAAAAAGTGGCTCTTCCCGGTGTGGTACAGTCGGACCAAAAAGTAGTTGCATTCCATTGTTGATTGGATCGAGTCCCACAAGGGCTAGGAAAAGTCGCTTGCGTTGAATTCAAGAAGTAGTAAGAATTGTTGTGGATCTGGTATTTCATACTTTGGAAGAACGGAAAATCATATTTATTTTTTAGTTTCGGTAATATTTCAGCAGTTACAAGTTTGATTCTACTGAATATATGGTTTGAATTCCAGATTTCTTCAATTCTTTCAGTCAAGTTCTAACAAGCACTTCATTTCGTTATCTATATGTTTATGGGATGGATTCCTTTATTTGTAACAGGACATATTTTTCTATTTAACATTTTGTAAGCGCAAGGTCCTGTGATTGTTCCGGTTCTGGTCTAGGCAGAATAACAGCACCTTCTGTTCATAACAGTTAGCATTATACTGAGCCTGGACCCACATTTGCTACTGCAGCACATATTAGTCACCTACAAAATTATTCATTAATCCATTTTTTAGTGTTAATTACTTTTTTCAACGTATTGTATCTTTATAATTAATAATCAAGTATTAATCAAGTGTTATGTAGTTGCATATAAATGAAACTTCTACGTATGTCGATGTCGATGTCACTGTCGATGAAGATGTCAATGTCGATGTCATTAACGATGTCTAGGTATGTCTATGTCTACTTGTTTCTTGCTTGTGTCCTATTTTCTAAAAGGATCCACAACACCACACCATCCTTTTCTCTACATTTGAGAAAAGGTATTTATCACGAAAGCTTCCATCAAAACCTTATCTCACCAGTTATGGTTGTATGTGGTTGCGACCCAGTGCAGCGTAATGCAGTGCAATCACCGCGCGTTCCCGTGAGAAACAATCCTGCCCCGCGTTGCACATGTTTACTTACCTCGGTAAGGTCAAGTTGGTTCCTCCGAAATCTACATCAGCTAAAATACTTTGATACCTATTGTTATGTTATGCTGTCTATGTTATAGCAACATTTGAATTTGCGTACGTTGCGGAATCAGCACTTGATTTTTAAATTTAAAAGGTTATGCTTATGTTTACCTTAGTAAGCTTATTTTTTTAATTAAATTTTATTTCGCCGTGAGCATAACAATCCGAAAATTCATTTTATTAAATTTTTATCCATATGTTAAAAATTGTATTCAACTTTACACTTGTTAAATGAATGAGTTGAGATTGCAACAGTCTGCAGCTAGCTCAATTATTTCAAGTAATTAAATAGATACTTGTTGTAATTTGGTTATTTGATAATAATTTTCTTTGTTGATAAAAGTTTTACCCTCAAATTATAATTAAAGATTATTTTAACAGCCGACCTGCCGAGCGAGAGCTGGTCGGTATCTGGCGTAGCGCATCAGCATTGCCATACAGCGAGGCAAATGCAAATGTTCGTTGAAAACATAAGCGAACGCTAAGTTGACCGTTCAAGAAGTTGACTGATTGCGAAGTTTACCGATTACGAAGTCGTGAAAAATAGTGGACGGTTTGCTAAGTTGACGTACGCGAACAAATGAATCTAGGTATGTACTACAGTTAGCTCAAATGATCCTAAACTCTAATATGAATAATAATTAAATTTAGTTTTGATGCGGTAAGCTTGGGTCGTTCGTACGTCGATGACCACATTTCTGATAGGTTAACCGGGTTCTTTATAATTAACAAATGTAACTTTAATGAGTGAACGTGTTAGGGTAATTTAGGCCGCGTCATTGAACGCTAATCGCTAAAGGACGGTCTGACATTCCTAAGGATGTAAATGTTAGGTTTGGTATCAAAACAGTCATTTCGTTTATGTATGTTAACTATACAGAAACTTGGATATAGATCTATATTCTTTGCCACTCTCAATGTCCCACAGTTCAATACGAGTCTTTCCAAAACAAATATGTAAGGTAATGTTGAAAATGAGTGCGCATGTTAGAATTAAAATGCTGAAGTTTTTTAAACTATTTAGTGACCTTGGGTAGTTTAGGTACTGAAGATACTCCTACAGATTTCTTTCACAATCATTACTATACCTATGGCAAGAATAGTGAAAATAATTCCCAGTAACACTGTCGTGAGAAAACACTGAATAACCTCCTGTGAAAGAAGCACTTCTCAAAGAAACAGCTCATTGAAGACGGCAATCGCAACACCAGCTAAGAAATATCCACCGCGCCCCTCCGAGACCATCCAATCCTCTACCGATGAAGGATTGGTATAGCAAAATCAGGGCTCTTTAAATAATGGTTGGGCCATGCACATGCTGCATCCATTGAGGTCTCTTCACACGGTCAAAGGAGACAAAAAATAATACAAAAACCGTTACGCTCCCGAAAAAATATTCCCATAACTCATGAATGTCATTGATGTAGAGCAGTTAGGTACCTAGAGGCGCTTTGATAACGAGAGTTGAATGAATAAATAGCGCAGTATTCGGGTTTCTGTATATGGAAATAGGATAAAGGTGTTCTTTCCACTACCCACATAGTAAAAAGTACTCAATAGATATGGTATTTCTATAAACTCATTTAAGTAGTTTAGATAATGATTAGAATTGAAAATGTCATGCGGTCGCTATGTTAAATAAGGGTCGATCGATAGCAAACCTAAATGTATTTTGTATTCCAATTCATTAGATTTTTTTTATTAACCTCTTTTATGTATGTACAAATTTGAAACGAATGTTTAACCAAACATTGAATACCAGATGTTAAATTATATAAGGTATTATTATTATAAGGTATTTAAAACGTGTCTATTTGCACTTTTCTTATTGTCTCTACCTCTATGCAAAAGGCGAAGACACTAGGTTCATATGTTCTTTAGCACTTATGCACACATAAGTGATATCCTTTGTATTGTGTATGCACAATTCATTCCAAATAACTTCAGCTCCATTGATGATTCGTTATTTGATACAGAACTCATCAAGGCAAGCCAGTGAAGATACGGTTTAGGTACCATCTGCACCACAAATGTGCGTGGGACCGTTTTCCATGAATGGAACAAGACATGGGACCAGAGTCTTTACACATTCTCACGGTCCACAAAAATATAAAAAACTAGCAGCCCGCCCCGGCTTCGCACGGGTATTTTAAAGAATTTTAAGTTCTTACATATACATGTTAGATAAGGTAGTTTATTATTGAAGTTTTCATAGGGATCACTAACTTTAAAAATATTGTATAGCCTATGATTATCATTCTAATGATTTTTTTCCAAAAAGGTCTAGCAGTTTCAGATCCTATTTAATTCAGACCACAAACAAACAATAAAACCTTTCCTTTTTAAAATTGTACCTTTACCTCCTTTACTTATATTGTACCTTTACCTCTTTTACATAGATAAAGAAAAACAGGGAGAACTTAATTTTTTGGCATTCACTTTTCTCTCGCACCGCTATATCGCCTACATCAGTCTCTCAGAAATCAGTCTACATCGCATGGTTCCAATCTTGAAGTTTTTATATTTTTTGACATTGAGTTTCCTCTCGCACCCCAGTAACGAATTGTGATGTCTATGACAATCCATAACTGACACTGGCGGTGAAGTCGTCGTAGCAAAAGCGGTGCCATAAAAAAAGAAGTTGAAGTTGAGTCACAGCAAAACTCAGCAAAAGCGAGCAGCGCAAAAAAAGAAGTTGATGTATATCGCTATGGTTTTATTATTGAAGTTTTTATACGGATCTCTAACTTTTTTGAAAATATTTTATAGCCTATGTTCATCACGGAAATTTTAGGATTCTTATGGTGGAAGAATTTTTGAAATTGGTCCAGTAGTTTCGGAGCCTATTCAATTCAAACAAACAAACAAACAAACAAACAAACAAACAAACAAACAAACATACAAACAATCAAATCTTTCCTCTTTATAATATTAGTATAGATATTATAATTCATCAACATCACCAGCCTATAATAGTCCACTGCTGGACATAGGCCTCCCCTAATGAGCGCCATAGATGGCATCATTATTTGGGGGTTATTATTGCCCATAATTATATTATAATTATTATTCAATAAATATAATTTGTATAAGTAACGTTATTTATAAAAAATTATTACATACTAAAACGATGGGTTTCACAGTTATCATACGGGTCTTTACTTTTTTTAACAGCATTGGGGTTTTTGACATTGACTCGACATTCCAAAACTGACACTGGCCGTAGAGAAAAAGCAAGCACCGTGCGCTATACAACCTCTTTTTCTATTCTGACGCGCCATAATAGAAAAAGAGGTTGAAAATACAGCCCACGGTTCAATTATTGAATTTTTCATGCGGATCCCTAACTTTTTTGAAAATATTATATAGCCTATGTTCATCACGGAAAATTTAGGATTCTAATGGTGAAAGAATTTTACAAATCGGTCCAGTAGTTTCTGAGCCTATTCAATTCAAACAAACAAACAAACAAACAAACATACAAACAAACAAACAATCAAATCTTTCCTCTTTATAATATTAGTATAGATTAACTTGAGATTAACTGTTAAAGTATGTTGTAACTTAGCTTTTCAAAATGTTAGACTATGTAGGCTCGTGGAAGTTATCTAAAATAAGTCCTATGCACTGACTGTAATATTAACTCATTCACAAAGAATAAATAAATTACTGAATTATACTGAATAAAATAATAAATAATGCTGGACAACATAAAAAAATCGTTTTCTTTCAGTCAGAAACAAAACTAGAAAGTTCTTTTTCATTTGTAAGTCAATGCAGGCTATCAATGAGTACTTATGTTAATAAATATCATGCGTGCTATTTTAATATTCCACGTTTTTGTGCCATCCTTATGTGTAGTCGCTTCAGAGAAACTGATAAAGCTTTTATAGATAAACTGTTCCTAAAACACATTGATAAATTATGAATGAAACTAAAGTTCAAAATGATAAGATAATGTTTATGAGTGAAAACATTCATCTATTCAATGAACAAAAAGTTCACCATGATAACAGACAGACTGAGATCGAAATAATGAAAGTAGCCAAGGAAACGGCGCTGAATAACCAGTTTACATACGTTTTCGTGTAGTATTTGAAGACAAACGACAGTTAATTTATCTAACGTGTCGGTTGTTCCCAAGTCTTGTATCCTAGCAGCCTTGGCAAGGAATTCCTGAGGTCGGAGAGTACATTAAGCTATCATAGCATCAGCGTCCAGTCTGACCAGCATTCCTGAGCAAGTTCCAATGTCCGCCCGAGGAATGTCTGCAGCCAGCAACCCGAGACGGAAGGAGCGGCGGAAGCGGTTCATGGAACTAAACCACGATAAGCGAAACAGCTCCAGAATATGCATCACACAGCGGGAATAACGACCTTCTGTTCAAGGCCTGACGATTCAGTTTTGTTGTGGTAGCTGCTGGAACTTACTGGAAGGTTGCGGACGGGACATTTTATACTCTGTTAGAATCGAAAGGTCGGAAGTTAGCGATGTACTTGTAGGTATTTTGAGCCTCTGTAGCTGCGTGTAAGGTTTGTTTTTGCTGTTGTGCCCTATGAGAGCGTTACGTGCCACAGTGCGCAACCGTTGCGCTCCACTGTGCCGTGCATCCTGCTCGGAAATTTACATGTAGTTTACTTTAGCGAAACCCTTAATTTTTGAGTCTTATCGAACAACGATCAAGAGAAGAAAACACACAAATTACTATTCAAGTTGGCAGCGAAACACCGTGTTTACTTTTCGCCGCTAGTAAATTCTATAGGACTATTATCTGAGTCGCCAATGCATAAAACACCGAAGAAGTCAACGAAAATAAGTTTTATTTACCCTCCATCAGAAATATCTGTAGGTTACTTGTCAAGTAAAGCTATAGCTTCGGTACCTACAGCAACACAATCAGGTTACCTAAGGCAGAAATTAACTAAATAAAAGCTAAAAAACGTTTAATATTGTGTGTAATAATAATGTTATTTATAACAATAATTATGACTAGGCCCACATATGCCTCCCAAAAGAACGGGTATGGCTCATGATCATGGAAATAAGATAGAATATTTTTTTATTACTCTATAGTTTTAGAAGTAAGCAAGCAAGCTTTGTTGATATGCATTATTCTTAATGTAATTCAGTGATTTTATCCCCCTACTCCTCGACCTATTTGTCGTCACTGAGTTACCAGCACATTTAACAAGTCCAGTAGGTCATTTCACAAAAGTAAAAACAATGGGTATTTTAGCTTATAAGTTTTAAATATCTGCAGATCCTACAAACATTTTGTCCCGAGGCGGGAATCGAACCCGCAATCTCCTGCATCACAGGGGGTCAACATTGTGTTTGCTTTTGTGAAGAACACTTTATTTTGACTGTGGCGTCTATAACCGTACCAAACCAAGGTGAATATTATATTATGTGTGAAAACATGGTCCATTGTACAAGTTCAGTTGTTGATCTTGTAGTATTTTATAAAAAAAAGTATAAATGTCAGGGTTGGTTAGTGTATTGTTGATTAAACAATGAGCCAGCCCGCATGCCATCCGTCACAATTGCAAACTGTTATTGGAAATCAATTGACACGCTAAATTGACTCAATGAGTTCGATGAATGACGCTTTCAGAATAAATTGTTAGATAAACCACCAGTTAAGAACAGTTATAAAATAAATATTGGTACAACCAACAAGGGATTCTCGAAACAGCATTCAAGAGACTGGAAAAACCGGGTCGGTTAAACATATAGGTAAATTGTAAAAAAAAATCCGATTGGTTAGTAGGTAAAATCAGTCCAACAAATAATTAAAAACAACAATTTATATTAACAAAGAAAATTAAGATTGAAATAACAGAACCAACTTAGAACTAGTATTTACAATTAAAGCTATTGAGGTAACTGTAGAAATGCTAACTTGTAAAAATTAGTTAACAGGTAGCTAACTAATCAATATCAATACCAATAAGGGTTTTTTAAACTCACACGACCTGAACATAGCACCTAATATAAAATCACGGGTATTTATCGCGTTTATTTATCTATTTTTCCCGACATTCAACATATAAATTTCCCGAGATTCAAAATATCAATACCTACCAGTCGGAAGCCAAGGCGCTGCTGGCTGCAATACCTCGCTGTACTGCAAACATGGCAATGCTGATGCGCTTCACAGATGCGCTATATACTCACGTAGTGGTTTTATTCCCCAGCTCTCAGGTTACATCTATACCTACCCAAATTTATTTCAACTTTAACTTCTTTTTTTATGGCACTGCTTGCTTTTCATTACGACTCTGCTAGTGTCAGTTATAGGTATTATGTCAGTTATGGATTTACCTACCTGTAAAAAAACCTGCATTGGTTGGCATGACCCAATTGACACAGTCGTTTATCCTGTTCGAGGTTGACCAAACAGAATTGCCAGGCTGATCTAAGCAGAAACGATGACGGTGACTAGGAGACTTACTGACTGTTCGCCCAGAAACCGTAACCACAAACATTTACCTCCTTATTCATAATGGTCCGCTTAAAACAGCTACAATGTTATTTCTCACTCTGACTATGTATGTCAATAGATGAAGACAAAAAGAGAACTTTAAGTTAACAAACTAATAGAATAAAGGGGAGTTTATGTTAGGTAGTAGATTATGCACCGAGGGCATAAAATAGTGTCTATGCGTCATTGAATCCCGAGCGCAACACAGGATTCTAGAATATCACACGAGCGAAGCGTGGGAGTTAGTAGATTCTTTCTAGTACATACCTATCAAGGTACTTAGTACTTTTCTTATAGGTCTTGTGTTGCTGACCTTTTGGTACTTATTTTTAATCACCAGCAATTAAAATAGGGTAATGGATACTTTAAAAGAGACTTAAATCACATTGCTCTAATGACAACCTATTTTAGGCATGACGAGGTAATTCTTTTACCTCTTCGACCAAAACCAGGCAGCCCGTTAAATGCTCCAAAATATGTAATTGTTTATTTATGAAATTTCTCAATTCGTGCTCTATAGACAGACAGATATTTTTTTGGTAAAAATTCTATTATTACAAGTCAATATAAAAATCTAATTAGGTGTATTAGAGCACATCAATTAACCGAAACGAAACACGTTTCACAATTACGTGTTGGAGAATTAAAACTAGGGGAAAAAAAGAAAAGATTTAAAGGGTCGTATACTTGTCTTAACCCCTCAGGTATAATAATGTAACTTTTATCCCCGTATAGTTACCAGGATAAAAGATACGCAAGCGAAGCCGCGAGCAGTCGCTAGTATTAATATGGGCCGTCAATCAGGAAGGACTGAGTTCATTCAAGTCAATAATGAGGTAAGCAGACATCGCATGGTTGTGTTATTCACTGGCATAGTGAAAGTGAGGTCGCGTACGCTTTCTATTCGCGACTGAGAACTTGCGAAAGCCTGCGTCTTGCTTTAGCTTGCCTAGCTGGTTCGCGTTTCTAAAGGAAAGCGGAAAAGTGCACTTTTAGAAGCTGATGCAATTTTACAAGATAGGTAACGGTAAGGAAATGGCTACCTTACTGTGCCAAGCGTTTTTTCTTCCGTGACGTCACGAAACGGCTCTGTCGGAAGACCAACCAGCGTTGGCTGTAACGAGTATACAACCAGCTCATGCTGAGATACAGACCGTTTTGTGACATTGCAAATAAGTCTGTCTTGTCTTTATTTTTGTATGAGTTGCAAATAAAAAATATTATATTTTATTTTATTCTACCTTTAATTACCTAAGTGAACCATTTCCTTGCCTAAGAAAATCCATAAATAAATAATGCTGTAAAATTCCCACATTATATAGCCCCAAGCTATTATTTTCTCAAAAAATTTGCTAAATACAGGAAGCATGGAATTGGCCTGTGTTTGGCCGGATCAGTGTGTCTACCATATATAAAAAGGAACAATTTATTTCAAATTATTTCATGGGATCAGGAAAAACTCAACCGTTCAACCTTCATTGAAGGTGAGGTTTAGAGCGGGATATCAGAATCAACATCATCAAAAGCATTGGCAATATGTTTTTCTTGTATATGAATTTAATTATTACCTTATTTCTCTATTACATGGCTTTGATTTACTAGTTTCGTTATTCATAAGTCTCCGAGTGGCTTTTATTTTATTTGATGAGATTATATTTTTTTTCTCTAGGAACGACTACGTAGGTTCATGCCTACGTTTGTGGTTTTTAGGAATCGTACTAAATGTTTTTTTTTCTGTAATCTAGAAGGCTAAGATAAATCAATTTGTACTTAAATGACTTCATCTAGACGTTATGACTCGGGTCAACAAATTATTCCATTCGAACGACCGCGGAAAAATTATTTACATAATATTTTTCATTTTGCTATCCTTTGTATCTTTAGCACCACCGATCTATGTAACCATCTTCGATATGGGTGATTGCAATGAGAACACTCTAGCGCACTTCTGCGGTTTCAATAAGAATTCGTCTTATACGCTGGTGAAACCTCTAGCTTCAACTGTGGATTTTGGCAACTCTTAAAACATGAAAAAAACACAACAGGTATCGCATCTGTAATTTACTTCTAAGTTAAATTCGGGTCGCAGACCGTAAGCTTAGCTAACTTAGCTCTTAGCTAGCTTAAACTAAGCTTAGCTCGTAAGGATACATACTCAGTTTTTCAAAATGGTGTACAAATTGTATACTATGCAAATAAGCCATATGGTGCAAAACTGCTTGGCTTTCGATTTTCTATTCGGGAAAAGGCGTAGTCTTAATTAACTATGGCACAAATTTAACCTAATTTTGTGGTCTGTACCACCACGCTGCCTGTTCAGTGCCTGCTCCCCTTTAATCCCTATGGTGTTGTGTCCTACCAGATTACCTATATCTTATGCCAACAGTATTTTATGAGACCAATGGATGTACGTACATACCTATTAAGTCCCAAGTAGAGTATGGTAGGGAAGTATGTATGTAGGCTATATTAACGTATATCTTTTAGGAATATCTTATTACAGTGTTAATAATGGCTAGATAAAAATGATTCACCTATGTACCATATAACGGCTGGTTGTAAGCAAATACCCCATACAGGATTTCAGTGTGCACATCTGTGTTTGCGTTTTTGCAGGCACAATGGGTTTTGTATCGTAATTTATCTACACAGTGGCCGTATGAAGCCATTCTTCTCTGAATGCGATGAACAGACAATGTGCATTGTCCTCGTATGACGAAAACCCTTCTGCGCCAAACCTAAACAACCTTTCAGTAAGAACAAAGGCTTATCAAAGAACAATAAACAAGATAAAGAAGTAAGCGTCTGGTTAAAGGGATTTGTGTCCCAAGAGCTGGTCAGTATCTGGCGCAGCGCATCAGCATTGCCATACAGCGAGGCAATGCAGCCATCGTTTTGGGGACGCTTCTGACGGGTATTGATATGGATCGGTTGAGTTACCAGTAGTTTTTTTGCAACAGTCTGCAGCTCAAATATAGCAGCGTAAATACCTACTTCTAATTTGGTTATTTAATTGTAATTTTCTCTGTAAATAAATTTATTATAAATTTAAATAGCTTTTCCCTCCAAAAAAGATATAGAACTAGTTAATTTTATCTTGGCTGTCATTACGTCCTATTAAAAAAATCCGGCTCTTTAGTCGACTGGCCCCGCTCGAACTGACCCCTCGAGTCCAGTTGACCTAATGCATGTTTTGAATTGGTCGACTGGCCCCGCTTACAGAATTTGTTATTAGTATAGACAAGAAGAAAAGTGTTTCAACTTTTGTCGATATTATCATGGATTATTATAATTAATATAAAAAAGTTTTACTTGCTGATTATACAGATAGCGGAAAACGAATACTGATATTTGCTGCCGAAGAAATGAAAGTCTACATCAGACAATGTAAGCGATTTTTCGTTGATGGAACTTTTAAAACTTGCCCCAAATTTTTTTATCAGCTTTACACAATTCATGCCGATTTAGGAAGCAATGATGACTACGTCAATGTAGTTCCGGTAATATATGCCTTATTACCGGACAAAAAAATGGCAACATACGAACTTTTATTTGAAATAATAAAACGTCGCATACCAGAATGGAATCCGAGTAACATCACGATGGATTTTGAAGTTCCAGCAATGCTAGCCCTGCGGAGCGTCTTCCCAAACGTAAAAATAACAGGTTATTATTTTCATTTCTCTCGAAGCCTCTGGCGTAAAGCTAAAGAGCTGGGCGTATCCAAAACACAATCAGGCAAACAGCATGTGCGACTTTGCGCGGCCCTTTCCCATCTTCCATTGCAGCTAATCGATGATGGTTGGCTCTACGTGATGGAAGAAGCTGCCTGTTGCGACAGTATCACAAAATTCAATGATTACTTTGTTAGAACTTGGTTAGAGGTGAGTTCTCCACTTGCAAATACTTGGTGCACATATCAAGAATTCCATAAAACCAACAATGTCGTAGAAACATGGAATGGACATATAAAAAAATATGTAAAAAATAAACCCAACATAGCTCAACTTCTAGAAGGGCTGTGTAGAGATATGGCTAACTTCTCGACTGCGTTGAAAAACCCTACAGATCTCAAAATTTCTAAGAGAAAGCCTGAAACCAAAGAGAGAGAAAAAAAGATTGACTATGCAATAAACGAATTACTTAGCGGCAAAATTACTGTAGGCCATTGTTTAGAGAAATTGAAGTTTTAATTTTTTTATATATTATAAGATTGATTCTAAGGTACATTTTTTGTATATTAGTTAAGGACATTCAATCAAAGAGCAAGTTTTATTTATTTATTTATGTTATTTTTTACGTTAGCATGTGATCATTAATGAAACGACTGTGATTTTTAAGTGGCTATTTCTATTTCATTGATGTATATTGTTAATTTTTTAAATAGTTTTAAGTACCTAATCATCAAGAATTGATCAAACAACTGTGATTTTAAGTATCTATTTTAATTTAGTATAAGTGTGTAATGTTGATTTTGGATATTTCTAAGTAAGCATTATTCAAAAGACTAGTTTACCAATATTTTAAATTTTACTTTATTATATATTGTTGATTTTGAATAGTTCTCAGTAAGCAAGCTTATATCAAAAGGCTGATTTTTAAATATTTTAATTTTATGTTGTTGGTTAGAATACTTCTGTTAAAGCATTGATCAAACGACTGTGACTTTTAAGAACTTTAATTTTACATTGTTATGTATATTGTTGATTTTGACTAGTTCTAAGTAAATCAAAATAACCCAATAAACGATAAGTATCATATAACCATGGTGTTTCATTATTGTTTATCTCAAGTAAGTTTTGTACTCATCTGTACACGGGTTTGAAATTAGACTATAGATTTTTCATTGAAATTAGTAATGGGCCCAGTCGACTAAAGAAAAGTAATAAATTAAATGCATTAGGTCAACTGGCCCCGTAGGCCCAGTTTTTTCCGGGGCCAGTCGACTAAAGAGCCAAAAATCCGCCTAGTGAAATAACGGACATCAAAAGAAGAAGTGTGTTGTTTCCATGTATACTCATAACCATATTAATTATCTGATGCTTACGAGCAACAAATAAACAAACCTATGAATAAGTAAATTTTATTATTGTATTATTTAAATAGCTGTTGTAGTTAATCAATTAATTAATGTGCCCTATTTAGAGGAAGAAATATTATGTAGTCTATAGTAGATTTTAAAAAGGATTTTTAATAGAGACATGTAGAAAGTATTCAACTACCATCATTACGATATTTTAGCTTTTATTTTAATGGGCCGAACATTTCGTTGGTGATGATTATTCGGGTTTGAATAAACATTTAGTAGGTACATTTTGGTTAAAAGTTAGTTTACGCTAGACACAGGGTTCTCGCCTGGTAAAGAAAGTTCGGGAAATTAAATAAAATTATTAGAAATAGGGATTCTGCTTTGAAGCAATATTTATCTACGTACACTAAAATTTAAGACAACCCAATTAATATTGGTGCGTTAGTGAAAATCGTAGCTGTTATTAAAGCTTATCTTACGAGGTAAAGAATTCTATTCTTAAGACCAAAGTCGATGTTTTATAAGATAACAAAATTTACTTTATGATAGCCAATAAAAAGATAAATATTGTTTGTTAAATAAGAAGCTAATTACCTCCTTAGTGAAGGGTAACTTGAGATGTTCTTTGTTTGCAGACATCGCACTGATGCGAAGTAAACAAGACGTGACTGTTTTTGTCATTGCCCCTGATCTAATGATTCGACACAACCATATGCAGATTTGTTCGCAGTTTGCTTCGTCCAAAACGAGATTCGTCCAATTATGTACGATTTTAACGCGTTCTTTGTTAACCAATTCCAAATACAAAGTCTCCATTTTCTAAGAATGTCCAGTACAAAGTGTTGCATTTTATTAGGTAAAATCTACATGATCAGGGCGTTGCAACATTCTGAGTTCTTAGTTTAAAAATTTGATACATTTATAGTTACAGACCTATCATTTGTGTGTATTTAATAATATTGTTTACACAATGTTAAACTGGCTAACTGTATGTAGAGTACATGACATGTGTAGTATATGACAATAATATAATGATTATTTGAAAGAGCCTAACAAAACTGAAATCCTAAGAATCCTTGACGTGCATGGAACCCTAAAACCAGAAGCTAAATAACAATAAATTAAATGCTACACCATATATCATCTCAAAAATATCACACATTTTGATATTTGAACAAATAGCACCACACGCGCTATCTAGAATTTGTTTCCTATATGGACGATCCTACGATACCTTTACTCACAGAAATCAGAATAGCGCCTTATTATTCGCATTTGGGTGCCTTTACCACATAGTTTGAAACAAACTCGCTTCCCGCTGTCTATCTGTCCCTATGTACGCATATCCTTAAAACTACGCAACGGATTTTGATTTGGTTTTTAAAAGATAAGAGTGATTCAAGAGGTAGGTTTATGTTTATATGTATACATGCATCAATATCAGCATTGTGTAGGGTTGCTTGTTTATTACAAAGCGGTGGTTCAGCAGAATTCGGCCTTAGGAAGAAACCAGGTGTACGTTTTAATTTAGAGCTTATGATGTCATGTTTTCTGTTTTGGCAATGAGCAGACGGCCGACCTCGTGACGCAATGTTGTTTGATTCTTAACTTACTGCGCAGTCTACCAAAAAACAAGTTCGTGTCGAACAAAAAATGCAAATACATGAATTAGAAAAGAGACTAATTTGTTTAGAACCAGATTTTTGAGGTTAATATCTCATCAAGGTAACTTCAGCTTGGAAATCAAAACAAACCACCTTGCTTTAGTTTCTAGCTGTACTAGATGCCTTTAATTCGGTATTGTATTGGTAGGGAGAAACTTCTGAGTTCTACTGAAAATAAAAATCACAGAAGACATAAAGAAGTAGTACGTAAATAAGTATGTAGGTACAACCAGAATAACAAACAATGTAGCGCGTTGAAATCTTTTGTAGAGAACTAGTGCTACGAAGGTCTACGCCCATTTTTCGTAGAGCTTTTATTCGAACATAATTATAAAATGTAAACTAGATTTTGCCTGATTTTTTCATAAAAGATTGGCTATCATTTAATTATAAGTATTCTTATATATCTACGCCAAATTATATTATCTTGATAATGTTTACTAGTTTGAAGATTTTAGGCAACACACGTTCATAACTTTATCTCTTTCTCCCAATAAGTTTGCTGGAACTGGAGAACTCTTTTTAGGGTTAAGCTCGCCTTTGACAATATTTCACACCTAAATGTTTTATTGTATTATTGTATATATAACGTGCAATAAAGAATCAATAAGTAAGAATATGTTTTCATCTTCACTCATTATCTTTCGCTTTTATACTTATCTAATATTGCGGAAGCCTACTGGAAATTATAGGTAAACAGCATCCTTGTAGGTATATAATCTAACCTTATCTCCCTTCTAGGTACTCCTGCTCCAGGCGTGACTCAATGCCAGTTTCACAATGATTACATTCAAGCATGCTCCCTACTTCTTAATAGTCAATTTAATCTGATGATGAAATAGTCCAAGGTCACTCTATTGTCCACGTGCTTGGGCCTCGTAACTGTTATCTCAACTGTGGTTGTACCTTAGTAGATATTTTATTAGCTGTGGTCTCCATTATTGAAATGACTCCACCCACTCGGGTCATGGAATATTAAGTAGTTGGTATGAAGGGCCAATGAGGTGTCATGGGCTCATGGCTATCGTGGGAAATCATTGTTATGGTGTTTAAGCAACAAGGTCGTAGGAAACACAGTTGGTACTTTTGAATAGAAACAGTTATGCATTCCTAGTCAGAAATTTCATTGAAAACCTATTAAGAGCTAGTTTCTGCTTGCAGCTTTGCACAAGTTTCCGGGTTAAAATTAACCTCTATTTTAATCGAACTATGGATATTATTATTTCAGAACAAAGTTTTAATGCAAACCAATTTGTTAGAAAAACGCGCTTTTAGCACGCTTATTTAACAACTATTGTACTATCGGTACTTTAAGCGCGAAAAGGAAGAAGATTGAACAATAACAATCATCTAAACTTTTGAACTTCCACATTTTTACTATTGTGATGCCGACCGTATACACCACCGTATACACTTCTACAACAAAAATTCAAGCGGGTTATAAAAAAAAATCTGTAAAAAAAATATATATTATTAAACATATTATTTTCAAAAAGGCTTAATTATTATAAAATATAATATTATTTAGACCATAAAAAGGTTTGGGACGAGTTTTGCTCCAACTCTAAAACTAACAACCAAATAAGGTAAAGGTTTTTTTTTCGCTTCCCTTATAAAATTACCTTAGAAGTAAGAAAATATCAAAGTGATCACTTTATTCCGTAGTGTTACTTTTATGACGTGTCCAAGAGGCTTACAGGACTTTTGGGCACATCACAAAATACAAATTTAAAATACCTACACACAATGGTGAAAGAGTGCTTTAAATATTTATTGTGCTTTATTTCCTTTATACTAAGGTCTAATATTATTAGACCTAATATTATTAGATAGTATAAAGTATAAAGGAAATAAAGCACAATAAATATTTAAAGCACTCTTTCACCATTGTGTGTAGGTATTTTAAATTAACCCAGGAATGTTATCAAAAAACAGTGAGCAGCTTCACGTGCCTAATCCTATAGGACGTGGATTAAAATTCCAAACTTTTTTACACATATTCGCCTGGCATTCGAGTGATTCCCACAAAGTAGTAATAAACAGGTAGGTACTATCCTTATTTTAAAACTAGCAGTCCGCCCGGCTTCGCACTTTAAAAAAAACACGTTGGGTTACATTATACATTTCTAAACAAACATACACATACCTTTCGAAGCCTATTCAAACAAACAATCAATTAAATCTTTCCTCTTTATGGTATAGGTAAGTATAGAATTACGTAAATAATTAAATATCTATGTAAACGTACCTAGGCCACATCAATTGTTCATAGTTGGTTCAGAGCATGTTCAGAGTAATAAAATAGTCTGAAACAATTGAAGTCGTTTACATTAACAATAACAAAGGACGAGGATTTCTACATAACAAAAGAAACCTGACCAGTTCTCCGGGTTAGATGCGGGCTTGTGGTGAGAAAACCATGAGCTTTAAATAGAATGGGATGATAAAAATAAATGCACCAATCTAAGGTACGGTGATGCCTACCTACGCTAGAAAGTTTTAATCATTACTTAAGTAGGTACCTATGGGAGATTAACGTTTCTCTGTCTTCGGTTGTTCTAAAGTTTCTTAGCTAAAACGTTTCGAAAATCTTACGGTTTTCTGAAAGCATTTGCAGTTAGATATCAGATTACCTTGAATCCAACACAAGGAAGAGACTAGATCAGCGTTGAGTCAGCTCCGTTGCCCCAAATTCCCCAGCACACCATCCGCCACAACGATTGGAGACAGATAATATGAACTCTATCCCAAAGACGATACCATTGAAAGTGCTTTGGTGATGCCATTCTAAAGAGCCGTTGTCTCATGGTGCACGGCTAGAGCAATAATGGTGGATGCTTTACGATTACAATCCTCGTTACAAATCAAACGTTAATGTCATTTAAATGGAAGCGAAATACATGCAGCCCGACCGCTGAACAACGCAACAGGACCATTTAAATCGAACAAGCCAAGTTCTCATGCAAAATCGTGATAAAAGTCAGCTTCTTTTCCAAATGAGGAGTAACAATACTGGCGACTGCGTACGAACCGAGTTGAGTATACTCAATTAATTGGACCGACCTTCAGCGTGAGTGGTCTCGAGAATTTAGAATTTCTTTAGGACGTAGAGTGCTATCTTCCAAGAATCGTGCTACACGAGTGTTACCACGCACATTTTTTTATTCGTTGATAGAGCGCAGGGCGAGATTTTGAACAGATTTGATACTAGGAACGAGATTCGTAAACCTCAAACAATTCTGACGCTGTCGGATAGTAAATCCCAAACCTATAGGTACTGTTGGTAAGTTATGAAATTGCATTAAAAAGCTACCGCATTGAGTTAAGTTATTAAGTTTTATGATAGAACTTCGTTCTTTTCCACTCCACTAGGTCTCCTACAATTATTAAATCTACTGAAAAACTTTTCCAACATCATGAGCTATAGAATGTCCAGCTTCTCTATCAGTAAGTTTATTCAAGCCTTCAGCAGATAGAGTGAACACAGTAAATTTAATGCGTTTACTTTGCTACACTCCATACCATAACAGCGCGAAAAAATTACTCACCTCCAAGACGATTTACCTCAAGAAGATTTTCTACGAGGTGCAGCTCAAGAAGTAACCTAATACGAAAAGCTCTCCATTCTTTTCTAAGAATAATTCTAACACCATCAACTCGATATACGAGTACACTACAGTTCCGAGTATCAAACCTTCAGGCGCGGAGTATAAATTCCTTCGCCTTCTTAGCGCCAGCAAGCCTACCTGTGGTGTAAAAAAAGAATTCTGGCTGCGGGGCCGCGTCGGCGCTTTTGACTTTTGAGATAATTTATAAGGCTCGCTGCCTTTCTTGGAATTTCGAAATGCTCTCGAGCGACCGCGGCCGTGCCGAGCGACTTGGACGGGAATGGAATGCTAACGGATTTCCATAGGAAAAAATAGTGCATTGTGGAACCTTTATTGTGACTGATGTTGCGTTGTCGTAACTTCTAATTTCGGATTAAATTGATCGGAATTGTTGTGCGAACCGTGACGTTATTTTGTTGGAGTGGATTGTTTGTTAGGTAGAGCTGTAGGATGGGTTGGTATAATAATATACTGTAAGAACAATAATTATGTAATGAATGAGTATAATTTATACTCTGATCGCAATAATATATTTGATCTGCATGTTTTTTTTTATCTAAATTATTAGTTAGGAAAGTTAGATGCATGCTTTATGTACCTAACCTACAAATATAATTTTAAGTGATCTAATCACGGCAATTTTTTATCTATGTATATTGTTGTGCCTCAGCCGAGCTCATGTTGAAGCTATAAGAATATTGTTGTATAGTTAACAATAGACAATTTTGAAACAAGCGGACGCCTAGCGTTTATAAATTACAGAGCACTAGACCTTCTCAGGTCTAGTTCTTACCTTGTCATGGTTATTTATCTCCTTTTGATTTATCTGTACCTAGTAGGTACCTACTAGGTACAGTACTTGGATGAATATATAAATAAAGGATGGCACTTTTGAAAACCCTACGTCCTATCTCCTAAGCCCTATCCTGAAATGCTAATGATTCTTATTCCCAAGCCTCCACATCTTGCGAGACAATTGATCGCTGCCTGCGGGTTGCAGCGGGAACATAGAAACTGCTCCACTATCCATGGCAGAGTTCTGGGAAAGCAGGCCGCATTCCTCGCCTCGAGCTGCCATTGGACAACCGCCTTCACTTGTGTAGAGCCCGTCCCACCAAAGAGAATCGTTTCAGAGCGTCCAAAAAGGTTGTATTCAGGTTTTTCAATCGGTGTTTTTCATTTCGTCAAGCCCCTCAAGCCCCAAAAGAGGAATATAGTTGCCATCGAAGCCTCAAAAGAAACTTGGTACCTATGCCCTAAGGGGCCATAGGGCACAGATTATGTATTTTTTATGTAATCTGTTGCTTATAATGATAATAATATGGTTCATTAAAATTTCGCACTTAACAAAATACTTTACTACCTACAATTGATTTCCAATTTCTCTTGCAGTTCTTGCTTGTACAGGATAAGTTCCTCTTAATTTTTTACCGTGTATGTTTACCAGTAGTTATAAATGAAACATCTTAAATTCCAACCCAAACTACTCTATGGCCATTGTAGAGTCACGACGCATGCATTGCTCTAGGCACCGCTCGAGCCAAGTTCATTCATTAAAAATATGCTTTGTTATGTTTAAAGGGTAGGTGGATACTGCGTCTGCGGCAAAGCACGATCACTGAGCACCTAGGTAGAGATCTTGTACCTAACAACAACAACAACATCAGCCTATATAGTCCACTGCTGGACATAGGCCTCCCCTTATGAGCGCCATATGTGGCCTTATTCATCATTTGGGGGTTATTTCCCATAATCTCCACGCTGGGCATGCGGGTTGGGGATCGCAGTTCGGTGGAATTGTTCTACAGAGGGCGCTGCTGCCCGCCCTCGGTGTGTTTCCCTTAGTCGCCTCTTACGACACCCACGGGAAGAGTTGGGGTGGTGCAATTCTATGCCGGCACCACACGACCTACGTAGAAAAATTACTTACGTTCAAGTAATGCATAAGATGATTTTGGAATAAACACAGAAAACGCTCCATTCAACTTCTGCCATAAACTAAAGAAGGACCTAGCAAAGTAACAAAAGTTTCTTTGTTCCTTGCCAAATTGGGGCAGATTCCAAATTCAAATTATAAGGGGATGGGCCGCGGGGAGGGTTGCCAGCTGCGGGGCACGTGGAATGGCAGCTGACGCCCGCGCAAGCTGATGCCACACCTGTCGTATCATCAAAGGTTTTTTTTCATGATCCAATGAAATGTTGAAGACATCTGTCCTATAGAACCTTGTGTGGAACACAATTTTTGAAATCGCTGTTGCCTCAACAGGCATGCAAGGAATCTACCTAATCAAGGCTTACTATAAAATATCAGATTATATAAATGATAAGAAAGTTTAGGACGAGTTTGCTTAAACTCGAAAACTAACAATTTAACAAAATAAAGGTTTCTTTTTCGCTTTGCCTTTAAAAGATTGAAGTGAACAAATAATCAAAGTGATCACTTTATTTCCCAGTATTACTTTTAAGTTATTTGTGACGTAGGAAATAAAGCACTTGATTTTGATTTTTCATTTCATCCATTAGCCAGTTAGCAAAACCTTGGAAGGCACTGTGTGTGTGATGCACTTATTAACGTCTACCCACTCAGGTAGGTATACCTAATAGGTATGACTAGGTCCACCTACACTGCGTTTTGTTTACGTAACGATGTTTATCGTTTACCTACCTAGCTATCAACCTAGCTCAGCCAGCCACCGCCGCCGTCATTGAAGCGACAACTGCAGTCGCAGATTTGCTCGCGAGTTTCACAATACCTCAGTGATTTTTGTAAAAAGGTTATTTAGCAATGCAAAAAAATATGTGATGTTTAAAAAATGTGGTAATGTCAAAGTCATTTTGTCATTCATTTTAAGTGTTAGGAAACGTATTTTATACACAAATTTGTTATAAAAATTTCAAAAACAAAGTAAAAAAATGATGTGAGTGCTAACATCAAAAGAAATGGACCAAACATCTATATCTGAAAATAATTTAGTGTCTCAATCGTCAACAGAGAGTACCGAAGCTGAACCGGTTGAAGGTAATTTTTTATTTTTCTGGTAGGTATAATTAATTTATTTTTATTTTTTCCTTGCTTTTTCACTGCCTCAGTAGATCCTGCTCCCTAAATAATTCATAAAATATAATTAAGATCTGAGTATTAGGTATTATAAAAACCAAACGTCAAGGTAGGCAAGTACAGGTAAACTCATTTTACGTCTTAGGAGTACAAGCCATTGGGGTAATCATTGTTGTGAATACATTGTAAAGTAGCTTCAAGCCAGTTTAAATTTCCCGGCAATTTTTAACTTGATCGGTGATAGTGATGTGCCAATATTTTTTGTAGGGATGGAGGTGTGCTTGCTCTCGGTTCCTTTTGCAAAACAAAAAGAATCAAATGATATTGTAGATGAGGTAGCGATGTGATGATTAATGTGATGACCACCACCGTTAGCATCTGAAAAAAAAAACATGCATGATCTATTCCATACCCACTGTTTTTGGGTTTTAGTTGGTGTTAGATAAACTACCAGATGCCACTTAGGTATTTCTAATAATCAATTATTGACTATGTCATCAATTAGACTTATATAAAAATAATCTCAAGACATCTCCAGACCGAGTCCAACCGACCAACTGCACGCTATTCTCCAAAATATTTTCATTATGAGTCATTAAAAATTATAATTTCAAAAAGTTCCATGAATGTATGTAACCTACGCCGCAGTCGTAAGCATCTTTTATAACAATTTTATATCATTTAATTTTTTTTCTTTTTTTATCTGGCGCAGCGCATCAGAATTGCCATACAAAGTGGCAATGCAGCCAGCATCTTGGGTACACTTCCAACTGGTATTGCTAAGGATCAGTTGAGCTACCTGTAGTTTTTTCGCAAGTCTGTTTCAATTGTAAATACTAGTTTTTTATTTAGTTTTGCATTGTAATTTGTGTTTTTTTTTCCTTCCCTATCTTATATTATTTTAATTGTCGCTCCATCATGATTTCCAGAGACGGGGAGGCTCCTCTTAAGTTGTCAGTGTCATTAAATTTTTTCTATACCAATTTTCTGAACCATTTGTCGTGGCTGCTGCGTGCTACGGTGCGTGCTACGGTTGTGTTGGCGCGACGTTATATATTTTATTTTGTATGTTATATGCTTCAAATTACTTTTCCGCTAGTATAATTCGGAAAAAAAGCGGAAAAAAAATCCGAAACACCAAACATAAAAATCGCGCCAACACAAAACGATCCACCTTTAGTGCCGCCCGGCGGCGTTGGTTGTTTTGTTTTGTCTGACTCACTCAACTCGATAGTCGATCCCGGACGTCACTAGAGTCACTAGCTCACCGCTCGCAGTCGTCGCTCGCTCGCTCGGCTCATTTCGTTAGTTGCGAGTTTCGCGCTCATGACGGAGGGCTGTTTGTTGAGAGAAATCTGTTTTCGTTTGATAAAGTGACAGTGTGGAACAGAGTGGATTTTGGAAACTTTTTGATGTGCCTAATTTTGCACTGGATACCATATTGAGACTTGGATTACCAATGGAGTTTAGACCAGGTGAATACTTGTAAATTGGTAGCTAACCTTCCTCGACCATATGTTTTGCATGAACGAGCGCGGTCGACGTCACCGATTTATAAATATTTTGAGGAGTTTTGGGAATATTATTTAAATATGCACTGGTTTGGGCAACTCTCGATAACAACAAGGCGAAAAGGCTTGGTGTTCCTGGCTTTCTGTGTCTTTTCGTTGCAATTTTAGGTTAGAAATTAGGTTTATCAAATCTTTCAAAGCTAATTTTATGTAAGCAGGTAAATCCATAGTGAAATTAGTCTCTGCTTTATGCTATATATCTTTATTCAAAGCTTTTTTTATCAACTGAGCCAATTGTATTCCTATGATTACAAAATATAACTTCTGAAAATCCAATCTGTTCTTGCTAATCAACTGTTGTTTACCCTCAATAAACAGGGAAAAAATTGTTTTTATATTTTACTATGGACAATCTAAGCTCTTCTTAGTACACTTGAGGAAATAGCCTGAGAAAACCCTTTCAAAGCACCTATATTTCTATTTGGCTTTGTAATACTTATTTCTTAGGATGTTATACCTACCTTGATTATTTTTCATTCTTCGTAATCTATAAATTACAAAGTAATTCTGTTTCGTAGAAGATATCACTATGAGCTAGTATATTTCCAAGAATATTATAAGTAGGTAGGTAACTACTTCAGTCTATGATATCTTTCTGTATTATGATACCTTATCTCTACAACTTTCCTTATAAAGTCAGACTTGATGATGTTTCGAACAATAATTTTTTTGCTGTGACAGTTTGCAGTAAGTTTTAGTTCATAGTGGCTAGTTTTTTGTTAGCAAATAGTGTGAGTGTCCTTGTGAATACCCGAAAAGGCCCCATTATGATTTCAACAGACATAGATATTCCTATGAGTAAGTTGTATAGAGCCAAGGTTTTATTTCAACCTTTGAATATTATAATACAATACAGTTTGCAAACTTTTAAATGAATCTAAGTTTGCAAAAATTTAATAAAAGCTATTTTCTTTGTATGTTTCCACTGTGAATCAACAAGGTGGAAAAGTTCTTTATTAAATCATCTTGCCAACCACTAGCGCCATCTGTTGAGTATGCTATGCAATTAAATAATAAAAGTCTCTAAAGGATTATTATGGTTCTCTGAAAATAAATAAGCCAGTTTTAATGGTTATTCATGAGTGTACTTTATGTACACTAAAGATGTTAAGCCTTGCTTCTGTTCAGATCCACCTTTTAAATGTATTACATTGCCATGCCATGAGAAAGAAATAGGTAACTGTTTTAATAATATTATAGGTAAACCTACCACTTTACCACATTTCAGTGTGGTTTTTGCCGTCAATCTAGTACAGTCAGCTACAAAAATTCTTGAGCATACCAAGGGGTTTATCTACATACTTATAATAGCTAAAAAAAAATAATTACTATTTACTAGTAGGTACAGTCAGCTACACATTAATCCTAACGTTTTTTACAGTGTTGTTGTTGGGCGGTGGCGCCACTGATGCATACATAGATAAGATAGAAGTTACCATCGCGCATTCCTTCATAATAACGCGTAGGTACAATCGACATTTACGCAAAAAATACTTACGTCCACGAAATTTTAGCTTTATATAAATTATGTCGATGGCATTGTCAAGGCTGTTTGAAGTACCTATCTACCTACATATTTATTTACAGGCATCTAACATGCTTTTTTATAAACATAACTAAAGAACTGGTTGTAAGTGTGGACACAAACAAACCTTATACTCCAATCCAGGATCTTAGATCCTAGTTTTACTCGCACGCTAGGTAGATGAATAATCAAGTTTGTTTTTATTTAACCCAATGCTCCATCTGGCGGACGTACACTTCCGCCGACACTGTTTCCGGGCTGTTATCCTTTACAGTTTATTTTTTCAAGCTTTATGAATGAGAGAAAGCCATAGTTTGTTTATACTTTGGTGGAGCTTTAAACTCATTCATAAAAAGTCTGAAAACTGCTCTACAGCGAAAGAAAGATCTTTATGAATATTTTCCATGTTCGTTTTGGTAATAAAGTGTAATGTCACAGATAGCGGGTTGAATGTAGCTAAGTAGAACATAGTCTAGCGCGTAGGCGCTGCAGGCGAGGCATTGGAATTCGAAAGCCGAGCGCCGACCACCCATAGGCATGAGAACTCGGCCCCGTCCCCTTCCCCACGCCTGCATGCTCTGCGGCGCCGCCTCTCGCCGCTCTCTTAAAGGCACAATGCTGAATTTCATTCGCTCTTTGCGGATAACGCAATGAACCTTGGACTCGCGGTCGTCATTGTCTTATTTCTTACACATTTTTTTTGCTCTCGTAAAACCATTTTGCTGCTGGCTTGGGTAGGCACTACGTTTACAGACTTGCAATTTGCTGCCCGAGAAATATAGTACCATAGTATTTGTTTCAAAATTACTGCAACAATACATTTTAGTATTTGTTTCTTTTATCAGGGTAATGGCTCTGTAAATACTAATTGAACCTTATCCTTAAATGACGCTTATCAAAATCTATTCCCATGATTAAGCAATGCCCACATTCCGAACGTTGTCTAAGTACGTCTATTTGCTTAAGTAGGTACGTAGACCCACCCGCCCAACAGTAAACTACTGCCACATTCCATAGGCTGTTTTTTACGCTGTGTGGTCGCGGTTTCCGCTGAAGACGGCAACGTCGCGTCTCAAATATGAATGAAATCCGGTCGGCTGTGAACGGCGGCATGGCAACGCCGCACCAGACGCTCGCCTGATTGAGAACTAGGCACTCTCCCGCGTCGAACCTCCTCGCTCCTTGCTTAAAGATACGCTTTAGTTTTGTAGACTCACAGACAGATAGCTACAAGATACATTATGGTGCATACGCGGTGGTCTACCAACGCTGTGCTTTGTTTCAGAAATATAAAGTTATTAATGATAGAGGTTGATATAAATTAATAAAAAGAGTTTTGATAAACGATGTGTTGCTTACATAAAACTGGTATAGTCCAAAGACCAAAATCCTGGTCAGAGCTTTTTTGGTTTCGAAGAACAATACAAAGTTGACTTGCACAGCTGTGGCACACCCCAGCCGGCAAATTCGACCCCTCTTTAAAAATACGCACGCATGCGCGGTGGGGCAATTATTACAGCGCTCTATCGACTTCAGTCAGACGACACAACAACTGAGTCCGTGTTCCATTGAGCGCCATTGCCTAATTCTGAAATTTAAGTATCCATTTTGACCAGAAAACTCGAGATTCTAATGAAATGTGCGATAGTAGTGTTACTTAAAGTTCTAGTGTCTTAACAGTCTTCAAAATGCCGATCTTAGTCGACCGAGCTTTCAAAAATGGTAACTATCGATCCAAAGCTATACAACATTTAGGTAGCCATTGTTGATTTCGTGTAGGCCTAATGTTTGGCAACATTTGTCCTGTGTGTATTCTCTGTACCTGATAGATCCTAAACGTTACCTTTGTCTATTGGACCTTTGTGTTTACTGTACAACATATACCTACCTACCAAAAGGTAGGTAATATTAGAACACCCCTTAAACAAAGTTAATGATGTAATTATTGATCCCATTAAAGTGATGATTCCAGTAAAATTATTTTTCACTGAAATGGAAACCTTAAACAAAATAATTAACACGACAAATACCTATGAGATTATAATTAAATAAGTAATCTGAATGTTTTCGAATCACCAAATACAGTTTTGATACTTCCGTCCCTTAATTAACATAGAGTTGTATATTGGAAACTCCTAAAACCCATAATTATTTAGTTATGCGTCAGTTAGAAACACCGCATTGGCTTATCTTTTTCGACTATGACGTTGTACAAATCCCGCATAGTAACGTATGTGTAAAAAATTGATTGTAGCCAGAGTGCATGCGCACTGCTCCGGGAGGGGTAGGGACGCGGGAGGGGGAGGCTGGGAATGGAATGTCGGAGAGGCAGCCGGCTCAGCCGCGAACTTGTTGTTATGTGAAACTGTTTTTGAACGCACACTAGCACGGCACGATCTTATGCTGCTCACCAGCACACCTGTATCTTGTATCTTAGGTACGATTTTGTTACTGCGCTATTACCTAAACTGAACGGAGTGAACCTTTTAAGATTCCGAATGTTACAAATTCTCCTGTTCGGTATATTTTAGAACAAGATTGTGTAGTTGACTGTACTTTATAATTACGTCATTTATTCATTATGTTTTCAATAAGTGTGAATATACGCTGTGTACCAACCGTTTTGGTTCCACATATTATTATTTTTGTTTCATCGTAGCTAAGTTATATATTTTATGGATCTGAATAAAGATTTCTTTCATTAAATAATACATTACTACCTCCTATGATAACTTAGAAAAATCGATTGTAGTGCTGACTTTAGTAGAAAATAACGTCATTCATAAATTCTTGATGATGGGCATTAAACCATACCTAGGTAGGTACTATGGCTGGCAATAACACCAAAGTTCTTTCGTAAACAATTTCTGGAGTGTTGGGGCGATTAGGCCTGTTAGGGATTAGGCCTATAGACCTAAACGCCGAACAGTGCATTTAGAATTGAGCATTTAGTCCTGCAGGACTAATCGCTCAATGCTTTTATTATTATGGGCCAATTAGTCCCGATACTAATACTTTAAAATATTTAAGTACAGTTGGATACAACATTATGTAAAATGAAATTGCATTATATTAAAACAAAAGTTTTATTTATAAATATTATGTATAAATCAACACAAAATATTGACATGTTTATGTTAAATGTTTTTAATAAAAAAACACTACAGTTAAAATAATGCTATAGTGTTATAGTAATCACAGTAAAAACAACAACCAACATAACAATCCAATATAGGTTTACAATATAGGTTACTCGTAAACTTAATCTGATAAAAAAATTACTTATATTAAAATTAACACTAAATAATAAGCTATGAATTTAAAATTAAAGTTTTTTTAAGTAAAAACAAACAGCTTTTGATTAAAAAAGTTTAAAAATAAAAAACAACACGCAAAATTATTACAAAATAATCACAGATCAATTGCAATTTAAAAAGTTTTACTACAACTAGGTTATATATTATTTATCAGTCAGATGGCAACTATAACATAAAAAGTCACTCTTAATCAGTCTGTAAGTAAATATAAAAAATACACATTAGTATTTAAAAATATCAAAAAATTCAAGGTTTCATTACACTATTTATAAAAACAATCGCCATATCAATCAAACATAAATTTTAACACATTTAAACTCTTAACTTTTGTAGGCAATGACCAACACTTGTTTGACCATGCAACAACTCTTGCAGTATTTATCTTCAATTCGTCTGTTGTTTTCAACAGTTTATACTACTTACTCGTATACTACTTGTTAAGTACTTAAATGGCCGGATTCCTGAAAGTGCACGTGTTAATAATTATAACACTGCACTGTGCGGTACCTTTGACTTACACAACAGATACAAAGATAATACAAGCCGGGTCGGTAGCATCTCGTATTTTATTTATTAATAATTATTATATGATCTATATAAGTAGTTTTAAATTTATTATAACATAGGTATGTTTAATGTTCCATAAAATAGAAATTAAAGAGAACAAAACTTTTGGATTCGACTGTACTTAAAGAGAAAAATCATTGGACCTAATTGCCCCATTCAAAAAGAACTCATCGGCGATTAGGTCTACATTCCATTTGTGGGTCTAACCGACCAATGAATAAAATGCCTTTGAGCATTTAGGCCTACAGGCCTAATTCAGACCAGGCCTAATCGCCCCAACACTCAATTTCTGCGGCTTCTCGCGTTATTTCTTTGAAGGCGTTTAGATTATTTACGTACCATGCGAAATTATTTATCGAAAGATGGCATATAGCCTATTTGATCTGGGCCTACATGTAGGTGATTTGATTACTGTTTACAAAGTTGCAGACCGAGTCCGTTCAGTAGTTTTGGATTGAAAAATTTACAGGACATATACATGGTCATGTGAAAGTTTCAAACATCCATCCAGCTATCTGGACTTTCACAGTAATATTAGAGTGCGATGCTGATGTGATATAAGATAATCCGGACTATTTTTTATATTACTCACTAGCGGCCCGCCCCGGCTTCGCACGGGTATTAAACAAAAATTTCAGAAATTATACACATTAACACGATGGGTTTCACAGTTTTCATACGGATCTTTAGTTTTTTTAACAGCATTGGGGTTTTTGACATTGACTCGACATTCCAAAACTGACACTGGCCGTAGAGAAAAAGCTAGCACCGTGCGGTATCCAACCTCTTTCTATTCTGACGCGCCATAATAGAAAAAGAGGTTGAATATACAGCCCACGGTTCAATTATTGAATTTTTCATGCGGATCCCTAACTTTTTTGAAAATATTATATAGCCTATGTTCATCACGGAAAATTAAGGATTCTAATGGTGAAAGAATTTTTAACTCGGTCCAGTAGTTTCGGAGCCTATTCAATTCAAACAAACAAACAAACATACAAACAAACAAACAATCAAATCTTTCCTCTTTATAATATTAGTATAGATTAATTACTATTACAGAGTTATCTTATTTTAAATAAAACTCTAAGGATATATTATAGCATACCAAAATTATTTACGTTTTCCTTCAAGGGCAAGGTTAATTTTTAAGTAAAATTTTTACCAAACGCCATGCTTTTCGGTGTAGGTACTTAAAATTTGGGTGGCTAATATTTAAGAAGTCTTTGATCTATTTTATGCAATCAATCCATAAGCAAAATGACTAAACGTTATTTTCTCGTTGTATTTCAGTACCAAATGGAGCTCACGTGGCTTCCCTATTCAAGAATGCTCCGCGCGAGGCTAGAATACGACCGCTGGTGGAGTCTCTGATGCTGCCGGCGGTGGGGTGCGAGGCGGCGGCGCTGTCTCCCGCCAGCACGCCCTCGCCTTCCGCGGACAAGACCGACAACCGCGACACCTTCGGCTTCCTGCCCGACAAGCCCGACATGCGACGCGAGGAAGAACGAATCAAAACATTCGACAAATGGCCCGTCACATTCCTCAGCCCGAGCCAGCTCGCCCGAAACGGCTTCTACTACCTCGGCCGCAGGGACGAAGTCCGGTGCGCTTTCTGTAAAGTAGAAATCATGAGATGGGAGGAGGGCGATGACCCCGCGGTGGACCATCAGCGCTGGGCGCCGCAGTGCCCCTTCCTGCGCAAGACCGGCGCGGGCAACGTTCCCTCCGACGGGACTCCCGCAGCCGGGACCTCCGGACGCGACGAGTGCGGGGTCCGCGCCGCCGCCGCGCCCGTGCGCATGCCGGGCCCGGTGCACGGTCGCTACGCCTCCGAGGCCTCCCGCCTCAAGAGCTTCGTCGACTGGCCGCGCTCCATGCGCCAGAAACCAGAGGAGCTTGCGGAAGCCGGCTTCTTCTACACGGGACAAGGCGACAAAACGAAATGCTTCTACTGCGACGGAGGGTTTTGAAAGACTGGGAGGAG